>CAUHTR010008130.1:0-58948 GCA_959609185.1 Schmidtea polychroa
TTACCTTTTTAACTGATATTAAATGATTTTTTAGAAATCGGAAAATAGCAGTTTTGGAGACCGAGCAATTTTGTTGTAAAATGAAAATTCGCATTTCTTCTAAAGTCGAATAAAAATTGGCTTCGACAAAATCCAACAAATTATTTCCCTGTTCTTCTGAAATAATTTGTTTTCTGCCACTTATCTTTCCTTTGATAATTTCTGCATATTTTTTATATTTATAAATTATTGAAATAATCGAATATTTGGGGATTCCAATAAATCTTCCAAATTCTTGGTAATTTTCCCCATTCTCGAAGGCAATAATAAGCCGAATTTTGTCATTTTCTATAATTCTATGAAAATATTAATTTATTAAAATAATTTATTAAAATTTACAATTTGCGGTTTTTTTCTGCAAATTCAAAGTTGTCGAAGGACCTTCTTCAATATTTTAAATGCTACCTTTACACAAAGGCAGCGTTTGACAAGAAATATCTGTTATACTGTAAAATATTTTAATGTTTTATATTTTAATGAATAAATCTTACATTGTCAGATTTTCACCTTCGCAAAAAGGCACTGTATCCTGAGAAATATCTGTAAATCTAAAGAAAAGTTATATTCTAAATTATTTTATAATTAAATTTTACGATGTATTTTCTTCTTTTTCTCTGAAGCTCAAGGTAGAGCAGTCGGAATCTGATTCAAAAGTTTTTTTGTGCATAATTTTTTAATAATATGAAAATATTAATATGTTAACAATATGTTAATCATTGTTTAATTTCGTGAAAAAACGCTATATTATTTTTGCATGCATTTTCATTATGTGTTTTCTGTTTGTATGTTTAATTATTTTTCTGTCACTTTTACGACTCCTATAATAAATATGTTAACTTTTGAAGCATTAAATTTTTACATATAGGTAAGTTTGTGTGTTCCTATAATATAAATTTATTGATTTTTTGTTAGATTATAGACTATGTTGACTTTCGGAATTAGTTGTAAAACGTGTGTGTGGTTGAATATGTTTTCTGAGCTCGATTTATTGTATGCTCTATTTTTTTCTTTCAATAGTCCATATCAACTATGAAATTCTTCTTGAGCTGAGAATTTTTTGAGCGATAGTTGTAAGTTGTGTCACCTCCTGAGGGAAAACGATTAAGCTAAAATATTTTGGCTTAATATTTTTATGTAAGTCAGCCTAAAAATCTTTAATTTTTACGATATTTAAGGTTTTATAACGAAAGTTTTTCAGAATTTTTATTTATGTCAATTATTTTCTTTAAATTTTTAAAAGTATTTATGTAGGTCACATACACACATATCCTCATAAAAACTTGTGTCCCCTCCATGACAGTCTATATATAGTTATTAAATAAGTAGGTCATATAGATTTTATTAATTAATAACAATACACTATAGTCGTCGATCATTTGAATAAGTTCATGGGCTGCCGATAAGAGGCCTGTTCCCGATTTCAGTTAGGTTCCCTTACTCTATGTTCCGATGACGAGAACCTTGGGAGATCTACTCCCTTATGGCTTATCCCTCATGCTATGGTTTGAGTCGATATTAAGCCGCTGGAAATCTTTCACAAATGTACTCAAATTGGAAACTCGAACGCACAATACACAAGTTTATTACTATATCCACACACTTCTAAAGTGACTGTCAGTCATTTGAGTCAAGACGAAGTTGAGTTTTGAAATTTTTGCAGGGATCCGCCCTTATTTTATTTATATATTTCCTTAAGTTTAAAGTTCTAATTGACTTTCAAAAAATTTGGCAAGGAAAAAATGTTAGACCTAGTAGCTCTTATCGATAAAACTCGCGGTGTCGATGTCAGAAATGGTCTTGGTGTAGTGATGAAGAGCTATGAATTGCCTCAAAATAAACTTGGAAGTGTTGCGACTGACATTAGTAGGGAAAACCAAGGTTTCATTGATATTTTAAAAAACGATCCTAATAGTTTACATTTTTACCTCTTAATTTACGGTGAGTGTCTCATAGCAAAGTACTTAGAATACCAAATTGTACCAAAAATTGTTTTGCAGATTGTGAATTTAATTAGAACACATTCCCAAACTCATCTTCAATTTAAGAAATCATAATAATTATAACTCAGCTATATTTTCATAAAATTTTCAAGATTTTCTTTTCCTTGAATCTACTGGATGATTTTTATTTTTTTTAGTTTTTGGTTAAATTAAATTACCTCAGTCATGTGGAGATTTTAACCCACCAATGATTGGGCTAATCTTTTAAGATCAGTTTTAGTGAAAAATAAATTTTGAATCCTTTGAGGTTTTTATTCACCATGGTTAGATTCTTGGAATGGTGAGTAGCACTATTGAATTGAACATACTAAACTCCAACTATACATCAACATTTTAGACCAATGTTTTCCACAGTGGAGCACTGCGCTTCAGAGGTGGAACACGTCAGCAATTATCAACTATTCCACATATATATTTTTAATATAATATGCTCACTCACGACTAAACAAAACAACGTGCATACAGTAATTTCATCGACCGTTATTTTTGCATACTGGCAATACTGATTATAGAAGTTTGACAGCTACTTCAAAGGGGCCAGTGGGGCATATGACTTTTGAAAATTTTACGGTGGGGCATGGTATAAAAAATGTCGGGAAACACTGTTTTAGACCATATAAAGTTAATGACCCTCTGAAATTTAAGCATCAGCTGTTTGGGTTCTAGGACAAAATGTCACGGAAAAAATATTACGTGGACAAAATGTCGTGGACAAAATATACATACTCAGAGTTTATCCGACAAAATATTTTGTCCTCCTATGGGTATTGGTCGCAAAGGTACTGATCACATTCAACATGTCGCAATGGTATATTATCAACAACATTTATACCATGATATTTTGTCCATGACATTTTGACACGACATTTTGTCCACGACATCTTGTCCGTGATATTTTGTCCGGCCACCGCTGTTTGGATTTTAATATGCAATTGCCTTGACCAAAGGTCGAGAATGGGATTTATTGCTGTATACAAACCATAAATCACTACTAGATAACAAATATTTCTAAATACCCATACTATTAAAAATATGACCAAAAAATTACAAATAAAAATTTACTTACTTAGTTTTCATAAAATACATAATTTTTATAAATTTGTTAAAATTATAAATAACATCTTCAAATTAATGCATGCAACTAAAAAATTTATTCATCGGCTTAATCCAGGCGTTCCGAACCTGGGGGTAATTACCTCCCGGGGGGTAAACACGCTATTCTTCAGGGGTAACAGAGAACAGTTTGTTAACCGAAGGCTGAAGTGACACTAAACCTAACATAAAAAAACTTGTAAACGCAAAACAATTTCAACCCTCACACTGATTATTATTATTAGTTCATAGTTAAAATATCGAAATATTGTTGTTTTTATGTAGCCACAATGTATCCAGTTTTCTAACTAACTGCTGGGCAATGACAACTTTGTAATTAATAAACATTAGAATTCGCTTGTATTGAGTGTTTTTATAACATTTTAAAATTGGGGTAAAATTTGATTTCCTAACAGGTGACAGGGGTAGCAGTATTATATAAGTTAGGAACCACTGGCTTAATCAAACACATCAAGTTATTCTGTTCATTATTTGACAGCTGAGGCACTGCATAATTTTGGCCATACTATTTGAAATATTCTTATTGTATATTTTAGCTTAAAGGAATATATATATATATATATATATATATATATATATATATATATATATATATATATATATATATATATATATATATACTTGACATTTATATATTAATCTTGTTTCAGATAAATTTACGCGTCAAATAACTGATTAAGAAGTTAATAATCATCCAAATTAATTAGAAATGTAATAAATATTGATAATATGAAATAATAATGAATAAATTATTAGAATCGATACAATAAACTTTAACAACATTGTAAAATTTAACAAATAGACTTTAGCAATATGAAATGTTTCTTTTATGAAGTCGAAAGATCCTAAAGACAATTTAGTGCTTTTTTTATTAATATTCTTTGGAACATTTGTTGGATGTATTTTAACATTAGCTTCGGTTTTGACTTTCTTCATATTTTATAAAAAGAAATTGAAGAAAGAAGCTGAGAAAGATGTAGAACATCAACAAACGGTATTTTTTTAATATTTAATTTATATTGAAAATATTTAATAGAAATTGAAGAAGAAGAAACTGCAAAATGTTTTACACGTTAAGAGAATTTTAAATAATAAAAAAGTGCGCAAAAAGAATAATATGTTTAATAAAATGAAAATTCCGGAAATTGAAAGGATAAAAACTAAATTAGGTTAGTAAAATTTCTGAAAGACTTAGTTTTGTTCTTTGGTTATTTTAATAGTTATGTACATTCCTGTGAAATAAAGCACCAATACTCAAGGAAGGAGGATATGCAAATATTTAAATCTTTTAAAATCTATGAATAACAAAGGTTTAATATATGCACTGTTATACGGAACATATATTAAACCTTTGTTATTCATAGATTTTAATAGATTATATATATTGATAATAGCTTAAATAATATTTAATATTAATAATTAAATAATATTACTAGTACACCCGTTTCGATGAAAAAAAATTTCCATAATATTAAAAAATCAATAATCTCATCGAAATACACAAACTTCCCTATGTGCTGAATTTTAATGTTGCATGTAATTGAAATTGAAGAGGTACAAAAATACTGATTGAATACACAAATACAATACTTATTTAAAAATACACGGAAAACTTCCAATATTCTTCAAAAAGTACATCATTTACAAATTTCATTTCAATATCCTCACAGTAAAGAAATTAACATTTTTATTAATGTTCCCTCTTAGTAAAATAGAATTTAAATTTAAACCCAATTTTAACTACTTAAAAATATATAAAAATATATATTTACCTTAATATCTCTTAAATTTATAAAAAAACACTGGCCACTTTAACAATCAACAAATTTGTCGTTTAACCGTTTGCGGACGAATTAATATTGTATAAGCCATTTAAGGCGAGCTATGCTGGCCTATCGTCCGCAAACGGTTAAAACGTAATTTAGATATTATTCAGGATCGATTCGATCGAAAAACTATCAACTATGTATAAATGAAAATCAAATGCGAACTAATTTGAATTGAGCAACAGACTGCAAAGCGACCGATTCTCGTTTATCGTACCTACGTTAGAATACCGATGGACGTGCTACGCGACGGGGATTCCCCGTATTCCGAACGGCTTAAGTACAGAACACAACACACACTACTATTCTGCATTTCTTTTATTCAAATACAAAATCACATTTGTAGAGAGAAAGAGAGCTAAAAGCATAGGGAACATGGACAAACAAACGAAAAACGAATGCGTGCTTTTTCCTACGCAGTTTTCTAATACACATTTATATTTATTAAAACATTTTTTTTATTTTCATTTGCGTATTTATACGTTAGGCACTTTTTCGTGCCCCCTTCAGTTGGCACTCATGGAACGTGTCTTGTCTGCTATACCCTAGTTACGCCTCTGATTAAAAAAATCAATACATTTTATAATATAGAAACACCAATTTATCTGTGTGATGAAAATCTTATGACGTTGGATAAACTTTTTATTATAGGAATACATTTTCTATAATAATTTCCTATAATAAAAGTGATATCAAACAACCCGTCAAATTAGTCATTGTGTTCGATAGTGATCGCTGAAGTATTTTTTAAAATAATGAATTTTGAAATCGTTTTTTGTAATTTTAAATAAATTTTCAACAAACTTTTATTATTTACCAATAATTAGCTTATTTAGATCATTTTTTTCAAAAAATTTTATATCTAGTAATAAGCATGCCAAAATTATCTTAAAAATTTTATTAAAAATAATCATTACATTTAAATTTATATTTTAATTTTAAATTAAAAATAGGCATGTAGTTAGTGACAATCCAACACACACTACGTATTTCTTATCAAAAGCAATCCGGTATATATCAAAACGCTAAAACTATGGTACGTTTAGCCATAAATTAATGTATAGTATAAGACGTAACTAATTTATCTAAAATTATTTGTTGTCAGCGTCATGCGCGTACGCAGGGGGGGTTCCTGGGGGTTTAACGCCCCCATGATTCCAACAACAATATAAAAAACTATAATTAATAAATATATAAACTTAAAACAATTTAAGAAATATTCCGAATGCCGATATAGAGTTGGTGACAATATTTGCAAATTCAAATCTTTAATCTGGCTCCAAAGCTTGTTTATTAATTCGCAATTCAACACTCTCGAACACAATAAGCTTTATTAATATCCACACGTAATAGTACAAATTTCAATTACAACCAATTGACTATAAACCAATTTACCACAGAGCTTATTTCGACACTACGTGAAGAATAGCCCTTTCTGTAACCACAACAATAATCACTAGCCTTCAACTACTCAATTACAGAATATATTGATCGATTGTTTTATTTGCTTAGACCACGCAATTTATTTACTCCACTTTTTCTTTTCACTTTCGTTTTCTTTTCTGAGTCTCTATAGATCGTCCCGTTTGTCATGGCGATCTTCCCCCAGGTAATTTTATTTATTTCTTTATGAATTATTATTTAGGTATCCTCAACATTATATATATATATATATATATAAATAACCCCCCCTCTAAATATATAAAAATAATATATATAAACCCCCCATGGATTCATCCTGCGTACGCGCCTGTCTGCCATTGTCAGCCATTAGAGTAATTAATTCATTTTGGACTCTTTTTCCAAGTTAATGGTCATTGATTTCATCCGACGTGATTCGTCCTAAGTGTTCTTGCAAAATTGGATCGAACTTTCCTATAAGTTCTAACAACTTACAAAATAACCAGTTTACGGCATCGGTATTTTTGGAATAAACTAACCATGTTCTCTCCACTTCTTCTCCATTCTTGAGTTTTGTTTATAATATATTTCGTTAAAACGACGATTGTTTTAGAGCTTCATTTTCTGGAAAATTATACTCTATGATTCTTGGCCTTTCTTTACAAGTGTTACTCGTGCGGCATCATCAATTACATTTGACCAATTGGCTGGATCGTCAAGATCAAATCGATTTTCTTCCACGACTTTTTCATTGTTTTCTGTACTTGAAGATGTATTTGAATCGGAATCAGAGCCAGATAGACTTCAGCCAGATCATCTTCAGTAACAGTAAGGACTACTTCCGTTTCATTTTGAGCAACATCTTCACTATTAACATTGAGCGTTGCGGTTTCTGAATTGCTAGCTGATGACTGATCAGACTGGGCAATAACATTAACAGCTGGAGTAGTTTTGGTTGTCTCTAAATAACTGGAAAGCCATCCTGTTTGCTTTGTCACACTAAGTTCTGTTTGTTGCTTTTTCTGACGAGATTAAGCACTCGATAACTTCTGACGTTTCAAAAAGTTTGACATTATTTTTTAATATTTAGCAATTAGATAAAACTAAAATTGATAAACATTTAAAAGTACTGTAGATTTTAAAGGATAGTTAACTTATTTCTATACCTTTTGTTTTTTTTTCAACTGATCACATATCAATACTGTATTCGTTTTGTTGCAAAATTGTTTTAATAATAACGCTCACTGGCTGTTATTGCAATGGATATTATTTCAATATCTAATTCACTTAACTCTGTCACTATGAAGGTCAATCAAAGATTTCTTAATGCAATTTTTTAGCAAATAAAATTGTTCAAGCATTATAATAATCGAGTTCCAGCGAGTCTTGAAATCCAGAGGAAGCTGCAACTCTCTACCATGTTCTTTGACGCAATATTGTTGTAAAATATCATTTTTTGTTGGAAATCGCCTAAATATCTTAATTATTCGTCTTACTTTTTTTATTTTTCCGTTGAAATTGTTCATATCTGTTAGTTCTGGTAGGAATTCTTGCTCTTTATCAATAATATATAAATTATCCTCATCATTGTGGTTATTTTCTTCATCCTCGCTATCAGAAACTTCGGCTTCATAATCTGTAAGATCGCAGCTATCATAAGTTATTTTCTTATATAAAACATCAATAACAGCTAATTGTATACGTTGGGCTAGGCACAAGTTTTGATAGCACAGTACTAGGGGACCAAGTCTCTTCATTACAGCAGCTCCAACAGTAGTGATTGACACTATATCATGATCTAAACTTAATCCAAAATCTGCAAGACGTTTGGTAACAAGATCCAAACATTTATCTGCCGGCAAATTTACTTTTATTCGAACCTGACTTTTGGCTTGCATCCAAATAAAATAATGTTGAGATATCTTCTGTTCTTTATAGAAGTGTACTCATCGAATCAGATGCTAAACTTGTTCTCATTTGACTTCAACTCAAGTATTTCCATTGATATTTTTTCCCGAATCGAATTAGAATAGTCTATGATCATATTTTTTATAGTTCCTTGATGTTTCAGAATGTTTTTAAATCCTCTTGTCATAAATCCGTTTCAAATTTCCTCAGATGTGGCAATAACTTTAAATGAAAGTCCACCTGTTGCAGTTAATTTTGCAAACACTTCTTTCATCGTTTTATTTTTTTGTCAATCATATAGTCCTTGATCTTTGTTTTTTAATTACTGTTGGCGGTTGTTCAACATTTTCCTCAGAGCTGGGTGTTTTCTTTGCGTTGATTTTATGTTTTGTTTTCAAATGTGTATGTAAACCACTTGTCGATCCTCCTAAAGTCTTGATAATAGTACCACATCTATCAATCTTACATTTTGCTGACTTTCCATTTTTCTCTCTCAAAAAATGTAGCCACACTGAACTGCACTGGCCTTTGACTTCTTCATAAACTACTCTTTCTTCCATATTTCCTATGGGCGATATAAAATGAAAATTGTATAATTAGTGTGAAATTCCAATAAAAATTTAAATATATATACCAAGGGTGGGCACGCATGAGTTCAATGAGAGACATTTTCCGAAAATTTATTTTTTAAAGAGCCACCATAGTGAACTACATATTTTTTTTTATTTCATTAATTTGATTAAAAAAGACTTAAACGCTATTAAAAACAATTATTTCAAAATTTAAGTAACAAACATAAAATATAATAAAAATCCATTAATAAAAAGTAATAAAATTTCTTGAATTAACGAAGACTTTTGGTCAAATCTTTGAAATTTGGTGTATACTTTGTTAAAGCTGTTCGCAGCAATTCTGTAAGATGCTGATTGGTCAACTGTGAACGATATTTCGACTTCACGAACTTCATTGTGGAGTACAAAGATTCACAACAATATGTTGTACCAAAAATTGAAATTAGACGGCAAGCAGCTTGTTTTAAGTGTGGATATTTTGCCTCTGGTACGAGTTTCCAAAATTCAATTATAGAAGTAACTTTATGGTGCATTTGCAAAGCCTGGTCCTCTTTCATATCTAATAACTCCAATTCCCCAACCGCTTTTTTAACAAGTATTACTTCAGAAATTGGAAATCCATCTTCAATAATATCACAAATAAATGGGTTCACAAAAAATGCAAATGTAGATTTAAAACTTTTCAAATCTTCAAACCTACATTTGAAATCCGCTTGCAATTCTTCCAATTTTTCACTGTATTCGTTTACTTTTTCTTCTGTGGTATCAATTTTATTAGCTTCTATTCGTGGAAAATGATTAAATATTTTCGACCTAAGATCGTTCACAAAAAGCCGAAGTTTAGCTTCAAAACTAAATAACGTTTGTGACAAATCAATAATTATCTTTTCTTTTCCTTGTAAAGCCAAATTTAATATTTGCAAATGTTCCATAATGTCTGTAAGGAACATTAAGTCAGAAAGCCAAGTTTCATTTTCTAATTCTGGGTATGCTATTCCTTTTTCTTTGGTAAATATTATGATAGGATTTAGGAGTTCCACAAAAATATTTGGATCTCTGTTTAAAAGACCAATGAGACCTTGATTTTTCCCCATCATTGCAGGCGCTCCGTCTGTCGCAACACTTACAAGTTTAACACGCGCCAATTCAAACTTGTCCATCACTACATCAAGCGCAGTTTTGACATCGATACCGCGAGTTGTTTCTTTAAGAGCTACTAGGTCTAAAATTTCTTCCTTTACTTTTACGTCAGAAGATACAAAGCGGACAAAAACGGCTAATTGTGGAACATCCTGAATGTCAGTAGACTCGTCGAGAGCTAAACTGAATGCTGTACAATTTTTTAAATCACACATCAAATTATTTTCAACATTTTCGCTAATTTGGCCAATTCGACGCGCAGTTGTACGACGTGACATAGGAATACGTGAGATCAATTTATGTAGTTTTGAGTTATCCGGATCCAAAACTTTAATCACTTCTTCCAAGTTTCTCTTAATAAATTCACCTTCTCCATATGTACGTTTAGCACGAGCTATATTCCAAGCTATCAAAAAACTAGCTTCGTTGGCACTGTCATCTTCTCGACTAAAAGAAGACATTAGTCCTTGTTGGTTTTGAAGCCCTGATTGCAATGACTTAAGTTTTTCTGTTCGCAATTTTGAATTGAGTGGATATTGAATTGATAAGTGTGGATGACTTACTTCATAGTGTCGACGTAAATTGGTTACTTTGTAGTTGGAAATTGTAACTTTACAAATAAGACACAACGATTTACCATTATTGTCAATAAAAAAAAACTTTTCTGTCCATTCTTCTTGAAAAGTTCTATTTTCTTGTTTGTATTTTCGTTTTTTGATGTTTTCTGAGGTCATTGTAATAATAAATTTGAATAACTTATATTACTGAAATTTAAACAAAATAATAAAAAGACATAAATTTAATTTTAATTAATTTAAAATTTTAAAATGCTTCATAAAAAATCTTCTTACCAAATTTTTCAAAAAACACGAATAGAAAACTATACTAAAATATACAAACGACCGCAATATTGTACAAACAAAAATACTAACTAATCAAAATTCACTAAATTTCACTAAATTTATTTTCATTGCTTCTCTCTCGTTGTTATAACAAAGCGCCGCCTACTACAAAATAATTTTAAAAAGCAGTAAAATGTGAAAAACAATGTTTCGTTAATTTTTAACATTTATGAAAATACAATTGCAACAAAAAATTTTTTTTTAAAAATTCAGTTGAAAAAATTTAAAAATAAAAAAATCGAATTCAATTTTCAAATTCAATTATCAAAAATTCAATTATCAATGAGCCGCAGTTTACTCAACGAAGAGCCGCATNAAATATGTGGATACATGGACGCCCGCAGAAAATTTTCTAGGGGGGGGGGAATATTTTTAGTAATGTTTAATGTAGTTTTAATTTACTGTAGGGTATTTGTATGGTGAACGTACGGACAGGACACTCTACTGATGAAGGGCACACTGTAGCAACAAATTTTTTATTAGCACAATATATGTATATAACAAAAAATATTACAACATAAATTTAAAATAAAATTTATTCTTTAACAAAAACTGGAATCGTCTGTTATCGCTACTATCACTACTAAACATATCTACAATTTTGTCCATAAAGTCTTTTTTGTTGCAGTTCACTTTGTCTCTGTGTACGCTCAACATGCACAATCCAGACAGACGTTCATCTGACATTGTAGATCTAAGCCATGTTTTTACACAACTTAATGTGCTGAACGATCGCCCTACCGTACATGTTGTTGCTAGTAATGTTAGCAAAACTAGTAAGCCATATCTGACACTCGGATAAAATTATTTGACTATTTTCAATCAATCCAGGGGGGACAAGTGCCCCCCTTGCCCTCCTGCGGGCGTCCATGTGTGGATATTGAAATGAGCAATTCAAGTCGAAGATCGAGATAAAAGATACAACTGACATTATTTTGAGAAATATTATACTTACAAAAAGCAAACGGAATCAGAAAAAAACGTGAATGGTTAAGTTATAGTGATACAACAGGCAAAATTTATTACTGACATTTGTAGTGGTTTCTACTAGAAACACAAACTAATGAATGGTTATTTCGATTGGAAAAACGTATCAGCGGTACTAAATGCACATGAAAATTCAAACGACCACCGATGCTCAATGATAATGCATTCAAAGCGCTTGGTCCAAGAAAAACGCATTTATACAGAAATGGTAAAACAGCTGAACAAACAGCAGCAATATTGGAGGGATGTTCTAAAAAAGGGTAGTTGCAACCGTGAAATTGCTTTCTATCTAAGAACTGAAATTTAGAGGACACAGAGAATCCAGAGATTCTACAAACAATGAAAACTATTTGACTTGTCTGGATTATCTTGCTGAATTTCATTCATTCCTGAAGAACTATATCAAGAATTTCGCGAACTGCGGACAAGGATCTTTGAGCTACTTATCCAATACAGTTTACGATGAATTTATTACAATAATGGGGGACCATTTAAGAGATCAATTTATTCAAAAAAGTACAAGTGGCCACGTATTTTGCGTTGATTGTTGATTCAACATCCAATAAGGATCAGCTCACATTTGTCCTCAGGTATGTTTTAGCGGAAGGATACGTAAAAGAAAGACTATTTTCTTTCGTTGATATCAAAGGTCATGATGCCAAAAATCTATTCCAAATCATTATTGACACTCTTAAGAAATGGGGCATCGATATAACAAAATGCAGACGCCAAAGCTGCGACAACGCAAGCAATATGTCAGGGATATACGTTGCAATCTCGCATCAAAGATAAAAGCCCGACTACAGAATACATTCCGTGTTCTAATCACTCACTCAATTTTAGTAAGTAATACTGCTGCCATATATTAGTCATCTACTTCGCAGTACGTTCAATTAGTATACGACCTGCGGCAGAAAACAATGTTTTATTAACATCAATTTTTTACTGATCGTTCTTATATCCCTTAATTCTTCATCTAGACTCTCCTTTTGATCTTCATATTCCTCCAACCATGATGTCTATAACAATTAGTTCGTTTATTTTACACAGCAGTAGCCAACCCGCAGCCCGAGACGTTTGAAAATGCGGCCCACCAAATGATTTAAAATTTCACAAAACAATGTATGTAACTAATAAAATATAAAATACTAAAACTACTCATAAGTTTATATGCAATTTTACAATGACTTTATATTTTACATAAGTACTACTCGTTTATATACATTAACACTTACATAAGTCCATTTATATATACTTTTTTATCGAATTTTTTTAATGCTCAACATTTTGCATATATATTATAACAATGTATTTTTCATTTTCATAATGAAACTAAACTTTTAAATTTGGTTGACTGTTTTATGCTGCCCAGATGCTGCTAAAGATTAAACATCCACGATTTAACACAATGAATTTCTTTATATTGTGTCACAGTATAAACCAACGATGGGCAAATGCGGCTCTTTGATAATTGAATTTTTGATAATTGAATTTGAAAATTGAATTCGATTTTTTTATTTTGAAATTTTTTCAACTGAATTTTTAAAAAAAAATTTTTTGTTGCAATTGTATTTTCATGGTTAGTTCATTTTTACCTGTGTCACAAAATAGGTGTAAACAGAATTAAAATTTATAGTGTCATTCGATGGCGGTATTTAGAATCAAAATTTAATATTTCCTTATTACATTCTACCTTGTTTGATTCTTTTTATAAGCAATATTTAAATAATACATGTCTCACTACACTATATACCAGGGGTGGGCAAGTGCGGCTCTTTGATGAGCCATGTGGCTCTCTAGGACCTCATGCGTGCCCACCCCTGGTATAAACAATCAAAACAACCATAATGACACTGAATATTTAGTGTCTATTCATGTATTAAAATAAACATGAAAAATATAATTTATTTTAATTATCTTACAAGTAGCTTTAAAATAAATCGAAACAAATATAAAAACTAAATACTAATATTTCTCACAGTATCAACGCTTGTATAAGAGAAGTTTCACCGGATTAAAATTTTTTTACCACTTCTTAAACATTGAAACATTTCAGTTAAGTTGAAATTGATATTTAAGAAATCTTTAGTATATTTAAATATTTTCAATTATCTATTTTAAAAATCACCTTAAAATATTTTAAAATTTTGATTCAGTAATAGAACTTAAAAATTGACTGGTGTACTGACAAAAGTAATGATTATAATGATTATAAACAAAAATCAAAGACCAAAAATATTTCTAATATCATATTCATGAATAAAGTTATTTTGTTTTAAATTACTTTTATTTTTAATTCTTTAATGAAAAATTTAATTTTGCGATTATTTAAAAATGTCAGAAGATAATAATGAAACTAATGATAAGCCAAAATTAATAAGGCACATTGAAATCTATGGATTCACATTAAATAGAGTATGGTTATTTTTAAATTTTTAGTTTTTAATAACATAATTATATTTTTTAATTATTTGAAAGTATCTTATAAATTATATATATCTTAGTGTGATTTTACTCCTCATATCTTGCGTGTAAGAATTGTTGGTGCGACAAATCTAATAAAAAAGGATATTTTTGGTACAAGGTTGTTGTTAATTATTAAGTAGTGAATTTAAATAAACTTTTAAGTGATCCATATTGCAAATTATCATTATATAAAAGCATTCGTAGTTCTACAGTTGTAGGGTCAACTGTACAAACGAGAACGATGAAAAAAACCCTCAATCCCAGGTGGAATGAAGAGTTTTTATTTCGAGTAAGAATAATTTATAATATTAAAAAATGACTAAAAATCTATCTTTAAGCTTAGTCAAAATCTTTAATTTTTATTTTTATGTAAAATTTATTTTCTCTTACTGTAGAGAAAATCTTTCTGTATTTTGTCATGCATATTTAAAGATTCTGTATTTGAAAATTATGTTGAATATGATACAGACATTAATTTATGGTAATAAAACATTCTGTGGTAATATTTAATTGGAGCATTTTTTAATTTGGACAGGTAATCATTACTAATTGCAAATAGTTTATGATACGAGTGCAGTTTATACAACCGTGTTATTTAAGATTAATACTAAAACCTTCTTGGTAGGATTGTTTAGTTACTACCCAGTGACATATCCGAGCCTGTCTTTCAATATAATTTATAGATTAATAGATCAAACTATGATATAGTTATTGTTTTTATATATTCGAATCATAATTAGAAGAAAACTATCGGTAATCTTAGGTTTTAGCGTCCACAATTAAAAATTGTTAAATAATTTTTTCACTTCATAAATATTCAATGCCGAATAAGTTATTGATAAAAAAATGGTCGGTAGAGATAAATAATATTTTTACTGTGTTGTCAAATGTTGTATTAAGTAATCAGGACATAGAGAATAAACCGATTTGGACTCTGCTTCATAATGGTTCGTGAAACCCATTCGCTCAAGAACACAATGACTTGTGGATATACATAGATATACATATGGACTTTTGACGAATATGTATGTAAGGAAACGCCTCGTTCTTCGCACGCAGTCATTTGAGAACTAGACAAGTTCTTATTATTACGTACCTTCGGACGTGTGCCATTCCACAGAAACAGATGTCTCGTGAAGCTGGCGTTTCGTATATGACATAGTTGAAATCAATGAAACCTAAAGTATCATCGAGGTCAGTGGCATTGGGTGAAAGTGGAAAATATTTTCTGGTTGAAGTGCCGAAAAGAATCTTTGTGGGCTTGCAGACACCAGCATATTTTGACAGGATATCGAAAAGTTAGGCAGTATGAAATCCATGAACATCAACACAACTTTGTTAATCCGAATGATATAGAAGTCCATACACAAAATATCGAAAATATTTTAAAGTTTTATATAGCAATTTCTATAAAAGATGCCGTCTCATTAGCATTACACGAGACAGTTAAATCATCAATAATATTTTCACTGTATTATGGCTCTTTCCTTAAAATTTTGTGAGTTTGACCTAATGAAATGTTTATATATTAATTCGAGACCATTCAATTACAACAGTTATTTATATCAATGTGTATAATGCAAAAATTACCACAGTTTACATCATACTAAAATTTAGTCCATAACTTAATATTTAACTGAAATATTATTTTGGTAATTTATATTTATAATTCAGATTGCATTTGTTTCAATAACCTATTCAAACAGCTCCTTATAAAATGAATAAGATGTAATTCTACAAAGACAAGTGTGGAATGCTTTCCTGATTGAATTAGGATTTCATAATCATTATTTATATCTTAAACTTGTTTTTAAATATTTAAAATTATAAATGTATCGTGGGCGTTATTTTATAATGTATTTAAAACTAAGTATAAGAATAAATTTGCAATCTAAATTTTCACAATAATCTATAAAATTCGTATTTAATTTTCAATGTAGGTTCACATTTAGATTTTTTTTATCGGTGTGGGAATTATTTAAGTTTAATTTAATATTAGACTAAATATGAACATTTTGATTTGAAAGTATATATATATATATATATATATATATATATATATATATATATATATATATAATTTACAACTTTTATATACATTGATAGTTTCTAACCTAATAATTTAAAAAAATACTAGTTGCTCTGCCCCTGTTCGCTTCGCTTTACCAACCCCGTTAGAACGTGGGGTTAATGTTAAAGTTAATATCCAGGGTATTCTTGGACAGGAGTAAGATTCAGTTTATTAATTTGTTTACATAACTATGATAAAAGATAATAGCATAAACCGTTTCTAAGTAATATAGAACGATAAGTACAAAAGAATAAATCATTAAAAAAATAAATAAAAATTTTAAAAAAAAGTAAAATTCGGATGGAGGTGACCCTTAGCTTTTTTATATATAGAGAGATTATAATTAATTTTTAAATCTTTCTATTTATCATTCAATTTTACGTAAAATTTAATTCTTGATATATCTTATACAATAAGTTTATTATAAAAGAAGGGTCATTTGAAAAAGTCAAAAAGAAGTCATAATTTTAAATTTTAATATTAAATTTTATTAGAAATGTTCTATCAGTCATTAGATAATTTCAGGTAAGACCATATATTTTCTTTTAACGAATATTATCGAATACAATTAAATAATACGGTCAAAAAATTAAAGATATGTATAATATTTTTAAGGTCGTGTGAATGGAGACTTCCAAAAATACTAGAAATAACAAATTAGTTTTCATAAAATATATTTTTTATAAATTTATTCAAATTATAATTAACATTAAAATTAAATATTAGGTTGTCCCATAAGTTTCTTTCGTTTTCATATTAAGAAAAAAATAAACAATAATTTGTATTTCATAAAAATTTATTGAATAATATATGATCCATTCTGTTCTATTACCTTTCTCCATCTCTCCGGAAGCCTCATAATGCCTTCTTCCCAAAATTTCCCAGGTTTTTCGGCAAAATATTGATCAAGGTACATTTTTATATCATTTTTTGAATTAAAATTTTTACCACGTAAATAATTTTTCAATGAAAGAAACAAATAATAATCTGAAGGAGCAATATCCGGAGAGTATGGAGGATGAGGTAAAACATTCCAGTCAAATGATAATAATTTATTTCTGACGAGTAAAGAAACATGAGGCCTGGCGTTATCGTGATGGAAAACAACGCCTCGTCTGTTCGCGAATTCTGGCCGTTTTCTGGCAATTGCATCATTTAGATTGTCTAGTTGGTAACAGTATTTCGTTGAATTGATTGTTTCACCTTGCAGAAGTAGCTCATAATAAACTACCCCCTTCCAATCCCACCAAATGCATAGAAAAACTTTTTTGGATGTAGGCCAGGTTTAGCTACAGTTAAAGCTTCTGTACCCTTGGTCCAAGACCGTTTACGTTGGATATTCTCATAGTATCCAACTTTCATCCCCAGTGACAAGTCTCTTCAAAAAAGGTTGGCTATTATGTCGTTGGAGAAGAAGATCGCATGTTGAAATACGCTGAAGTTTATGTGAGTCAGTCAGTTCATGAGGAAGCAATTTTGTCAGATGATTATGGACGGATGTTCATAGAATTTCTAACTTGTTAGCTATTAGTGGATGGGCGGCCGCAACGTTCTTCGTCTTTCAGATTAAAATTACCGGCTCTGAACGTCCTAAACCAACTGCGAACTGTTTGAACACTTGTAACGTCATTCTCATAAACCATAAAAATCTCATTTACTGTATCACTAGCACTAAAACCTTTTTTAAAACAATGAAGCATCACATGTCTTAAATTTTTTCTTTGATTTTCCATCGTTCAATAATAAAAAAGGGCTTTACTATTATTTATTTGATTTACACTATTTGATAGCTAAAGGCTGACTGAATTCAATGATAATAACATTGAACTTAGAACATCACAGGTTCATACAGGTTCGTGCATGAAAATTTCTTTGTGTGCATTTGCGAAAGAGACTTATGGGACAACCTAATAGTATGACCAAACAAAAATAAAAATAGGCATCTTTACTAAATTTTGAAAATTACTAAAATTTATGATGGAGTGAATATATGGTAATTAAAATTGTTTGCCAGAAATATGAAATGGTGAAAACTTTTGAAACAATGATTATTTGAAGTTTTTTATATTTTTATTGTTATTTAATTATTTACATTTTTTTACAAACTATAGGTCAACGTTAATGAAAATAGATTAGTTATAGAAATGTACGATGAAAACCGCTTGGTAACTTAAATATAGTCAGGAGTGTTTTTTATACATGCTTAAATTTTATAGACAAGAGATGATTTTTTGGGTGTTATTTCTATTCATTTACCACAACTCGAGATATGCACAGAATCAGTTACATCTCATTTGGCTCCTAAGAGTTTTAAATTAAGACCAAGAAGGTATCGAAAAGTCAATTAAAATTTAAGTTTAATATTCTTCATCGCAGTAGCCGATCAAATGTCAAAGGAAACTTAATTTTATACTTGGCTTATCTTCCTGTTGATATAGATCCTATTACATGGACACCGGGCCCTACAGATGAAGGAAATGGTATCACAGGGGTGATAATAAATAATTTTACAAACATAAATATTGACTGGAATTTAGACAGTAACAGATTCTGAAATCACTATTCACACTGAAGAAAATTCAACTGCCGAAGTTTTAGCCAATGGATGGGAGGAACGTGTGGATCAAAATGGTCGCATTTATTATGTTGATCACAAATCAAAACGAACTCAATGGGAAAAACCAACAAAGTATGCTTTGAAAGACGTATTAAATGCTCTAATATTAATTTTTTTCTAACAAAAATTCCTTACTTATAATTAAAAACATAGTTTCAGGGTTTCTAAAAGACCTAGTAGTGGTTCCGTTTTATCAAACGTCGATTTCACATTACTAATGTCCAATCCAACTAGGAATCAACCCTTGCACGATAATGAGGTGTGTCAAAACATGTTAGTTGTTAATTTAAGCGTTTGCTTGGCATAAAGCTTGGAATATCTAGATATTAATTGTTTAACTGGATATTAAATGATCGTGGGTTATGGGAACTTTATTTTAATGAATAATTTGATTTCATAAATGTTAAGTTCTAAAATTAATATGACTGATTTGATAACAAATATATTTCAATGATATATATTAGGCTCTACCGAAAATTCATGTTAATTAAATAAAATATTGAATTATTGCCTAAAATTAAAAATAAAGATATTGAGATTATTCAACGAAGAAAATTTTATTGGTTAATTTATTGTTGTTTGAGTAATCAAATCACCCCTCCCCCCGGAAACGAATTAAAGGGTAATTTTGTAGAACAAACAAAATTTAATATAAAGTTAGAAACATTTATATCGATTTCAAAAAATAGGAAATTTTATATACCCTTAAAACAACTTAAATGAAGATGAACTAAAGAATTATTTTCTATCAATATCTTTGTTTCTAAACTTTTCTTCAATTTTCTATATCTCGACTTGAAAGAATATGTTATAATCCATTCATGCAAATTTTGTTGGCATAATAGAGTTATTTGAAGAATACTTTATTTCCAATACAAATTACAATCATTAATCAAGTAAATATAACATAAACGGACTTTATTGTCTATTTACTATGGATTTTCCACATTTATCTCAATTAAACGGCTGTGTCGGTTATGTGGAACATTATTTCGTAATGTATTCGATATACTGTTGATTGATATCAAACCATCCTTTCAGACAATTTCATTATTCCATTCATGTAGAGCTCATTTGATCTTTTATTGAAAATGTCTTTTGTTGATTGGACCAAGCCACATGTTGTCACGAAATAAGGCTATTCACTCGCACAATGTAGTTATAGTCGATTCAATAATTTCCTTTTATATATCAAATTCTAAATCGAGTCATAAAATACCTAATATTTTTGAAAATCCATCTTATACTTCTGGCGACCGCGTGAAACAGGTGTTCTTACATTAGGCCCCAATTTTATATACGCAAACCCAAATCATATAAATATTTATTGATAATTTCAATCGTCTTAATAAGTCATTTCATTATAAATTTTCATTTTTATATTTACATTCTATTATTAACTGACAAATTTGCGTGTTTTTATAGTGTCACGCAAAAGTGTCACTTGACAAAATTGTGTGATTTTTATCGGTTAGGAATTAGAATTAATTGTACAAATCACTTGGTCAAGCCAAAACGAATTTACAATTAAAAAAAAACATTGTGTTTCGATGTGATATTATTTTATTAATATATTAATTAAATGTCTACTAAAGAAATATTTGTGTTTTAAGTGTATCAATGTGCATCTTGCTTGTTAATGCTGAATTAACATTTTTATTTCTTACATTATGTCATATAGAATATAATTAATTTGCATCTGGAATTTTTGACAAGTAAAATGCTTTGAGTAAATTTTGATTACGTCATTTGGGATTTTTGATTGTATCGATCATATTGCAATTTAATTTTTTTGCAAAGAGCTATTTCCACATAATTATTTTAATGTATTAAATCAGGGTTGTCCAACCTTTTTGTGTTGGGGCCATATTTCAAAAATTTAAAAGGTCCGGGGGCCACATGTAAATTGGCGTAGTTGACCGCATCAGAAAATAAGATCGTAATTTAGTATGACTATTACTATTACACCTAATAAATAAACAGCAATACAATAGTATTTTTTAGCATAATTATAATTAAAAATAATAAATATTAAAAATTTAATCATGTGTCCTGAAAAATAATTCGATAGATATTATGGCCAATCTTTACTTTACTTTTGGATTTTTTTTTCAATAACATGAAGACAGAAACTTAAAAAACTTACAAAATTACATGACATGGACTCACATAATATTAATGTATTCGGATTAATTAAATTCCACATGTATTCAATGTCTTCTGCACTGCATGCATTAATGAGATATTTGGCATTGTTTCTGTTTGCATAAAAAGTTGACATCTGCTGCAACAGTGGATGTAGCAATTCTAAGGATTCCTGATAAATGTTGATCTGTGAGAACGGATCGAGTCTTTGTTTTCACATTTTTAAGTCTGGAAAAAAGATGTTCACAGCAATATGTGCTGCCAAAAAGTGCAATATACATGCGAGCATGTTTGGCTAGGTTACGAAAAGACCCTGATGAAACATAATTCTTGTAAAAGGTAACAAGGTCATTCTGATCATAAGCAGTTTTTCAATTGCTGTCATTGTAAATGTTGATTAGTTCGAGTTGAAATTCATCAGGTGCATCAGAGGGATCGATATTTAATGGATTACTAATCATGTTTTTGGAAATCCTGAAACCTCTCTTTGAATTCATCAACAAGTTTGCTAACAAGAGTGGAGTACTTCAAATGAGCCAGCGTTTCAGACGATCTTGTTGCTAGTGTTGTGAAATGTCGCCTTATATCGCCGTTTGTAATGATTAAAAATTAACATAAAACATGGAGTGACAAATATTTTTGGGATAACGCTGCGGGCCGCATAGAAGACATCGGTATAGAATGAACTATTGAAGACATTAAACAAATCCAAATAAAATTTACGGAAATAACCTTTTATTTTAAAATTAGCAAAGAATTATTCAGATTAAGTTTTATTTTTACATTTTATCTTTTATAAAGTCAAATCTCATGAAAAAATAATTATATTTTGAATAGATAAAAATTTAACGGCCTCAATTTTAATTCGATTAAAAATTCTTTTTTTCAACAAATGAAACAATAGGCTTTAAATAGTTTTTTTTAAATTGTTTTTATAATTTGTATTTATATCAAAATACAAAACTATTGATTGAAAAGTTTTTGGTGATTAATATTTAAAATAGTTTGATTTTATAAAAGGAAATTTTTTAACCATCACACTTCTTTATAATCTAATTATGCGAATAATAATTAGTGCACAATTACCAGAAGGATGGGAAGAACGTGCAGATCTCAGTGGCCGGGTGTATTACGTAGACCATGCTAACCAGAAAACGCAGTGGGAGCATCCAGCTTCTAAATCTGCTCCTCTAAAAGTTAATAAGCTAGCCAAAATAAATATGCCAGCAGCTAATAATCCACTCACAGTTAGAGCAGTATCTCCAACTAGACCCGGTCCTTCGTCTGATGTAGATGCTGCAACAATGTTTTTAAGGCGTCGTCAGATAAGTCATGAAGATACTGTAGCTTCACGAGTTCGTCCTGCTGCCACCGAAAGTCTGCCAACTGTCGAACAAACTACTGAGCCTCCACCTATTACTGCTTCGGTGGAGAATATCACCAAAGGTAACCGATATGTTACTTTGCAGAGTTTTCATTGTTTGCAGAATTGGCTAGTATTACAGTGGATGATGAGTTGCCTCCAGGTTGGCAAATGGCAATGACTACCAATGGTCGAAGATTTTTTATCAATCACAACGATAAAACAACTACATGGGTTCGCTGCTCCTTCCATCGTCTCTGTCACTTAATCACTCTTCTAGGAGGATCCGAGAGCTATTCGAAACAGATCTAAAAGCACATCTGGTACTCCTGCTCCAACAGCGATTAACAGAACATCTAGTCGAGACGATCTTTTAGTTGATCTCGGTCCTCTTCCTGTAAGTTATTAATAGCTAATTTTTCTTATCAACTAGTTTATAAATGATTTTAAATTTTTCCATAAGGAGTGTTCGTAAATTACCTAACGCTTTTGGGGGAGTGGTCTGAGAATTTATTACGGAGTGTTATAGGATAAGTCAGTTACAAGGATTAATGGGGATGTAAAAAATTCCATTTTTGTTATTATGTAATTTTCGAACGCTTCCACGTCTAAATCCGAGGGGTTTTAAAATATCATATTTACAGAAATATTGTGATATAGTAACTACTGGTGTAAATCTAATTACCGTATTTTACAAATATTCCTTATGACAGAGGCGTAGCTAGGGCAGGAGTACACTCGTATGGGGTTTTTTGAAAATACTGGTATTGTGGAATTCGGAACATGCACTGTATTGATATTGTGGATTTTATATCCTACTTATTGTCGCTTTGTCATATACTAAGCTTTCAATATATTCACAGTAAACTATTCGGTTATAATGATGATTGTTGACTAAATTTAATTTTACTATAAACAAAGTTTACAGACTCCCTAATGATTCAGATATTAGATATTGCTTGATGGTTGCATAATATGGGGCTAACAGTGCCAACTATGCTGACAGGCATACAAATACAGAATCCCTTAGTAATCGATTATCATTCTTTTTCAATTTAGCATTATTTTGCTGCTTGCGTGGCAATCAAATGGATAAGTCCAATCAGAGCTAAAAAATATTTTATTTTTTAGTTTCTAAAAATTGTAGGATCGATGTTTGCTAACTTATCTTCTTTGGTTTTTTATCTTCAAACAACTCTCTGTAGCAACAAATTAAAAGCCTATTATTTTTATTGAGTTTGCCACAGTCAAATGCAAAGGAAATGACTATGAATGTTCTACAATCCGTAAGGGAGCCTTGTCGTATACGATGAATATAATATTGCTTGACTAATATGACTTGATCGCTTCTTCTTCTATTGTCTGGCTGCTATAGTACACCGGGTGACTTTTAATTTGATAAAATGGTTTAATTTAATATTGAATGCCGCAGTTGGGGTGTGGAGGAAGAGGTGTAAAATATGAATCTATACTCGGGCGTCAAATACCCTAGTTGTTCAATAAATTGATTAAGTGTAATTTTGAAAATTTTGTCATCAATTTTGTGTCAATGGAAAATAATGTGATAAAACTTAGGAAAAGAATTGAAATCATAATTTAAATTTTTAAATAATTACTAAGTAATGCAATTAATTTCCCCATTTCAATTAACTAGCGAAATAACAATATTTACCATCGGTCATTTATAAATCTACACTATTATTTTTTATTGGATGAAAATAATATATAATTTTACAATTAAGGCTGGTTGGGAAGAACGTGAGCACACAGATGGACGTATATTTTTCGTTAACCACAGTAAGCTCAATATCTTTTTTTGTGTTTTTGTTTACTCATGAGTAAGATACAAAAACAACACAATGGGAAGATCCGAGATTGAATAAATTTTCTGGTCCAGCTGTACCATATTCTCGTAACTATAAGCAAAAGTATGATTATTTCAGATCGAAACTTAGAGCACCACGAGAACCAAACGCTAAATTTGAAATGAGAATTAATCGTAAAAATATCTTTGAGGATTCTTATCGATTGATTTATAACGTTAAAAAAACGGAAATGCTCAAATACAAGTATATATCTGCTTAATTTCCGATTTCAAATGCGTTATATTGGAATTCGGTTTAGACTATGGATAGAATTTATAGGCGAAAAAGGTCTTGATTATGGAGGAGTTCAAAGGGAGTGGTTTTTCTTATTATCCAGAGAAATGTTCAATCCTTACTATGGATTATTTGAATATTCAGCTGCGTTAGTTCTTGTTGATTGATAAATTATTCAATTTTTAATTAATAAACACAAATATTTTTATATTAGATTATTCTTATCTTACAATTATTCTATTAATTGAACACAGATGATAAAATCATCGGACAAAATAATGACTAAAATCCGATAATGTTTTTATTAAAATTAGAAAAATAGGTACAGTAACGTAACGTAGACTTTTAAATACTCCCTCTGTCCAAAAATGATAGTCCAGTTGCATTTTAACCTTTTTCCCAAAATGATTGTCAATAGAGAATATAAAAATTTGAACTTTTTTGTAAAACCTTTTACAGTAAAAACACATTAAATAATTTTATTTTATTGATTGAACAAATAACAAAACTGCATTTTAAATATCACTGTTACGTATAAAAGAAATTGATTTAAAGAGAGAGAGGAGAAGGGATAAAGTACTTATTTATTGGCATGGTTCTTTCTTCAGTTATTTTAATTGGTAACTTTTTTTAACCTAGAATTTTTATATCCTTCCTCAATTATTGATTATCTAAAGCATTTTGAAGCCAAAATACATTTAACTTTTCTTTCTTTAAATCATGATTCTAAATAAATCAGCTGCTCAGTTATAACCTTCTCGGTAAAGTTACACTTGCTCTGATTTTTATTTACTGTTTCTATTGATATAATTGTTTTGATAAACGTTGATTTGAGCTTTTAAAATATCTGTGTAAACTGAAAAAATCTAGCAACTTCTATGAATTTTTCTAAATCGTTTTCTGTATTAAACAATTCTTGAGTCTTTGTGTGGTCATAATGTTAAAATTTGAATCTGTCATTAAGAATTCTAGCCAAACCATAAATATCATTAAGTAACATTACAAATTGACGTAGAGATAATGTTCTCATATTCATCATAATTTATTCATTCATCACCTAACATTCACAATTGAGCCAATTATTAGGACAATCAAAACAATCGGCAATTGTTTTTTTACTTTATTCTCAAATGATCAACTGTTAATGTTAAGCCTCAACATTTACAAATCTTTTTTACAGTGCTATTGGACACTGTAACTGAATAAAGGAACTTGTACTATAAAATTGTGTACTTTAATTTTAATAATTTACTAATTTTTAATGCAAAGCGGTAAAAGTCTAAAAGATTCTTATATTAAATTACTAAAGTTCAGTGTTCTTTCTTTATAGTTTAAACTCTTTTTGTCATAGACAATTGGTACAATCGGGACAATTGGGAAATATCAAAACATTTATAATTAATTAAAAATGGTAAAATTAACACATTAAAACCGAAAAAATTAATTTCAAAATATTTACATATATGAAATTCAGGCATACAGTCTTTTGAAAATTGATGTTATTTTAGAAGTCTAGTAGACACTTATTGGTTAGGAAAATCAAAATAATGAATGATTTTGTAAATATTACTTCTAGCTGATAAGTTAGGATATTATGCAGAATTTTTATTATTTTTTAAAATTCAACCCATTTTCATTATTGATTGCTAATACAAAATTTGGATATCGGGCTATATCGAGTTGCATATAAATTTCACAGAAATTTCACTGTGTTTTGAAACATTTCAAAATTGAATTCGAGATTAAATTAAATAACTTAAATAATAATCGGAAATGATTGCGATTAAATTGACAATTGCTTACTGAAGCTGTTTATGCGAATTATTTATATAAATTAGTCATTTATATAAAACAGTTGTTTGACGTGGAACTGGTAAGTGATATTATGCTTTACAGATTAAAAATATTTAACAATGAAAGTATTAAGAAATCATTAATTATTAGTGAAATCTGTTAGTAGACAGTAGTGTACAAATTAGTATTACACAATATTTTTCCGCAATCCAAATTTTTTCAGAAAATACATTTTTATTTCGCTTTGTTCCCGAGTGAACACTAGTATATATATATATATATATATATATATATATATATATATATATATATATATATATATATATATATATATATATATATATATATATATATATATATATATATATATATATATATATATATATATATATATATATATATATATATATATATATATATATATATATATATATATATATTATGTAATATAGGTGGTAAATAAATAAAATGTAAAGATTAGCAAATTATTAATTTAATAAATTATTGTTTGATTAAAAGATGTAAGTGCACTAATAATAAAATTTCAAAAAACACAAGGATACAAAATATCACAATTGATAACGTAATCGTATATAAAAACTAGGAATTACATAATCATTTATTTAAACAAATAATTACGGCGGTAACGGAAAATTATTCATTTGTTCTGGAGTACACACTAGTGTCTGATTCTTTTTACCATTACAAAAATGTATGATATTTTTTTATCTTAAAACGCCACTTGGAATTTACTTCATAGTCATTTCCGTTGGGATTAATTTGTGAAATTAATCCAAACTTCAATATCTCGATACAATTGATATAATTGATTTCGTTACCTTGATTTTAGATTATTAACTCGCTCGCTGCCAAGATTTCAAAAGAAAATCCACTATCACAGCCCCGCTGTTTTATTGTTCAAGACACTAATTGTCATTAATTTTTGTATGGTGTATTTATTATGGTTAAATAGCTACATCTGCCATCAAGAATTTGGTGCCGGAAATAACCAATAACCATCAACTAATTTCTACAAATTATATAACCATATTTAGAAATTTTTGGTTTCAATTTTGATCTTCATCAAAGTAATCAAAACAATGTTACTACATTAAAATAAATAATAATATGAATTTACCTAAAATATTACCTTAAATAAATAAATCCTTATAATTATTATAATATCCCACATTATTATTGATACTACTAAATATTAATTATGCACAATTTAAACGGTTTCAATAAATCAGTGCATATAAATTGAATTTCATTCACATCAAAATTTGTGATGTTTTTTTATCTATAATCTCTTAAAATTGTGGACTTTATCGACTTTGTCCTTCTTATTATACGCCATTCCCATAAATCGCCTAACAATAATAATCGATTTCGAATATATATTTCCAAGTATATTTCTAATGCCGTTTAATAATAAACTTTTCGAAACAATAACTTTTGAAAAATCACCTTGTTTATTCGAAATCATGTACATAATTAATATAAAATACAAGACATAATTAAAAAAAAACTAATAATTTGTAAAAATCAACGAAGCCATATTGATTTTTGGATGAGTAACGGGTAACTCCTAATAGTACCACTGATACAATTCGAAATGTATCATTAACAACCATTAAAATTTTGAATAGTGATACTATCTCAAGGTTTTGTATTTAAAAAGTCCAATATTTTTAAATTTTATACATTTATTCATCCACTGCATACAATTCATCTTCTTGGTCAATAATTTCCATTTCACTAACATCTATTCCGTTTAACTCAACTGTTTCCTACAATTTACAAAACTGGCGGCCATAAACACAATGCTTATAAATATGGCAATCTCTAAAAAAATTTTGAAAAACCAGCCGAAAGAGTAGAATTACTGATATTTTCAGTGGGGATTTGATTCCATGTTTATCAAATTTCGCACAATTTTAGCATTTGGTGGTTTGGAATTTCCAACATTTGTATATTCCACAAATTCACCGTTTTTCCATGTATTAATCTTTTTTAAGACTGTCTTTAAAAATTTTTTAAATTCCAGTATCACGGCATTATGATGAATTCTATACTCCTCTTTTAACAATGTTTATTCCCATACAATACACTTTCCTTTTGAAACATCAATCAGTGGAAATATATTGTCAATGATATGATCAAGTTTTGGTTTACCGAAGCATTTTCTTGTTTTGTTGAAAAAATAGGACCAGCATGACGAGCAATAGATTTATCTGGTTTTCCCTTGTGAATGACCAAAAGCGGGGCCTTTCTTCCACCACCATAGACTGCTTTCTCCCTCGAATATCAACGGTTTGAGTTCTTGAATCTTCGAAATAGACAGCAGTTTCATTCTTTATCTCATATAATCAACTGCTCTTTGAATCAGTCTTAAGTTAAAGTGGTAAGATTGGTTGTCCGACGCAATGAAAAGTTATTTCTGCTCACAAAGTCGTCAAACAAATGACCTAATGCCGATAATGCATCACCTAACTGTCTAGCCCTAACAGCTATGAACGATCTTGTTACATTTATGTTTTGAATCCTCAAATTGATAACCTCATCCTTAAATATCTGTTCTAGAGCCTCTAACCATATTTTCCTTCTAGCTCCACTATAGATATTTAGAGAGAAAGTGTGTAAATGTGAAGCACTATAGTAATAAAACATTGACTGATCGTAAATATAGTTATCATTGGATGAAAATTATTGCGCTGCTTTGTATTGGGTGTTTCCTTGATCTATATATCCTAAGACTTCTTTTTAAATGCAATCGTAAAAGTTGTTGTCATATTTATGGGGAATAAATTTATAAATTAAAAAAGCATTAACATCGTATATTCAAATAAAATACTTTTTATTGATATATTGATATTTGTCTAAATAAACTTTTCCGCATGAAAACTTTTAATGATACTATTAGGTCTAGTGATATTATTAGGAGTTACATAAAAAAAATATTTTAAACAAAAATCAAAATATTTTTATTAATAATATTAAACAGAAATTATAATCAAAAATTTGATCTTATGCTAAGATGAAAACAAATGAAAAAAGCCAAATAAATTCATTCATGGTGCACAACATTTCTATAAGAAAAATATATGCGTGTTTGTGACGTTATTTATGATGTTTATACATTGTCAACTATTTCATACAGAGTAAACCAATGAAATATGCAAGTTTGGCTTAAAAAATAAGTAAAAAATAATAATTAATTTTCATAAAAACTTTACATTAAAAAAGCATTAGAGAAATTGATAGGGTGCTAGTAAATGTTGCAATAATGTTCTACTAATTGCTTAATGGTATATATCATCAAAAAGTAGATCAAAATTGAACAAAAAATTAATAATTCCTCTGGTATAAAAATTTATTGATTTTTCAACATTTTTTTAAAAAATTTTCTTCCATGTGATACTTTTTATAAATATTTAATAAATAGGTCAGAAAATTTATTAAAATATTATTATTATGATTATTATTGTGATGTAAAGAAACTAGAATGTGAAGCTAATTATTATTCTTATCTATCACAATAAAACAATTTAATTATTTTGTCTCGTTATAATCCAATTTTATTTGGTATTGTTGTTTGTTCCCACTATTAATTATTATTAGAACTTAGCATACATACGAGACAATTCATATTCAATACGTAATTATAATATTAATTCGGTATTAATTTCTAGAGATAATTATACTTTACAAATTAATCCACTTTCTGGAGTTGCCAATGAAAACCATCTTAGATATTTCAAATTTATCGGTAGAGTTGCTGGAATGGCTGTTTATCATGGTCGTTTACTTGATGGATTTTTTATCAGACCATTATATAAAATGATGCTGGGAAAGAAAATTTCACTGAAAGACATGGAATCTGTTGATACGGAATATTATCGGAGTTTGAAATTTATTTTGGAAAACGATCCGGCAGTTCTAGATTTAACATTCTCTGTTGATGAAGAACATTTCGGTCAAAAGATAGAAGTCGATCTGATTCCTGATGGGCGAACCAAAGCAGTTACTCAGGAAAATAAACGCCAATATATCGAATGTATTATTAACTGGAGGTTTGTCAAACGAGTCGAATCACAAATGACATCATTTCTTGAAGGTTTTCAAGATGTTGTAACATTAAATACTTTGCAAATTTTTGACGCTAATGAATTGGAACTGCTATTGTGCGGTCTTCAAGATATAAATGTAACGGATTGGAAAGGAAACACCAATTACAAAGGTGAATACAATCCTAATCATCCGGTTATCGTTAGTTTTTGGAAGGTAAATCTATTAGTTAGATTATGTCTTTATCAAAAACTGTCTATTTTTCAGACTGTATATACATTTAACAATGAATTGAGATCGAGATTATTACAGTTCGTTACAGGGACTTCCAGAGTACCTATGAATGGATTTGTTGAATTGTGGGGAAGTACTGGACCACAAAAGTTCACAATTGAAAAATGGGGTACTCCGGACCAATTACCCAGAGCTCATACTTGGTACTAAATTTAATTTAAAAATCAACCAATTATTGTTAATTGACTATTCAAATCAAATCTCAAACTCTTAAAAATAATTAATTTTATTTAAAAAAATAATATAGTCATTGAATTAACAGAAATGCTCTAATATTGAAAGGCAATTTTTATTATAGGAATATATAATCATTATATGACCTCTACATATTCCATTAACAAAGAAAGAATGGGGTTTCTGGGTTTTTATTTCTGAACTATCATCAGAATTTGTAAGCTAATTATTTACTTTAATTGCATGCATTCAGACTAAAACATGTTTACAATAAATAAGCTTTTAATTTTAATTCATTGATTTCAATATCGATCATAGTAATATTTTTAATCAATTTCAATTAAATTTTCTGATTCCTTAAAGTATTAAAAAAATATTTGATGCAAATATTAGAATTTAGTTGTCATGCACCTGGAACCGGGATTTATATTTTTTAGGATTTTTAAACTAATAAAAAATTGAAGCTCCTTCCCCAATTTTTTTAAGCTGTATAAAAACCCAGAATTTCGTTGACTGAAAACTAAACTAATGTACCAATCTCTTACAGTCTTAAATTGGCAATAAATTATAGTTTTTTGGTTTAATTTAACCTTATCTAACAAACGTAATTAATTTATCACATGAGAGTGAACCAAATATTCAAGATAATCATGGCGTCGTATTAATTGTCTATTAGCGATCGAAATCTCTTTCAAATCATCAAAAAGTAAATTATAATAACCGCCAATCTTTGATGTTACCAGATGCGAATATCAAAACACTTTTTACGGGGCCCATAAAAATATTTGAGAAAGCTCACGCAGAATCATGTGAATTTGGTTGCAACTATATACACTGGGCAAAAAAACGCGCCTGGTCTATAACATAAAAAATAATCAATAAATTATATTATAAGATGCATACAAATTCGCATGTAAATTTATTATAGGATTCCAGAAATTTTGCCGCTCGAACCAAAATTTTCTCTTAGATCCAATGTCTGTTTCAGATTTTTGTCTGACAATGCATTTTTTAACATACTATGTTGTCAGGTCGATTTGTTTAAAATAAACTTGTCAGGTCTGACAATAACATGTTAAAAAGGCTGTGGCACTGAGAGTGTTTATGAAATATAATAAATCGATAAAATACACCATCTAAAAAAGATTATTGTTAAAAATCATTTACACCATATTAAATAATATTTTATAAAATCTTTGATAAAACCGTAAAATATGGGATTATAAATTTAAAAACTAAAAAATTTTTTAAAAATAATTTTGCCACTAAAATCCACATAATTATTTTAAATTAGTGAAATTTCCATAATTTCTTATAAAATCTTGACAATAATTTCTAGGTAGTCATAACTCATTTTTTGTATGTAAATCCTGTCAACACACTATAAAAAAATATCAAATGCAATGCAGTGTATTATTATTGGAAAATATATCCCAAGTTCAGGGCCGGCTGTGTGTTTTGCGGGACCTTGGGAAAATATTATATATGGGCCCCTTCCCAAAGAGGAAGAAATGATACATGAACATAATTTTATTAATTTATTTAATGAAATATTTATATATTCAATAATATACATATACCTAATATTCTTCTTATTTCGTATAAACTTTTTTTACTGCTAATTCCTCGATAATATCATCAAAATTTATCTGTTTTGTTAGGTTAGGCTCTATTGACAACATAGCGGTAAACATAACTTTTATATTTCGGAATTAAGTATAACTACGACGTCTTTGCCAACACCTTTACGTGTGTCGCATATAGCTGAGGAGAGCAGAGTAGTCTATATGCGCAACGCAAGCATTGCTCTTTCACTTTTCGCAGGCAAGGAAGTAGCAGATGACATGACATGTACAGACATGGAAAGAAACAGCCTTATCAAGCGAGATGTTAATGCAAGGAAAGACATCCGACTTGTAAAAAACGTTGAATATGGTTTCAAAAACTTGCCCTAGCTACTAATAATTGTTAGAATTATGAAAGCGCGGGGCCTTGGGAAAAATCCCCGAAGTACAGACCTCTGAGCTTGCTTTGCTCAAAATAGTTCTCGAAATACACTTTCATTTTGGTAGAAACAAAGAAAGAAATTCATGAATTTTGATTGATGTCAAATAATCATTTTCACATTATTAAAAAAAATTTTTGAGCAAATTATAGGCGATTGACTAATTTAATTTAACAATTTATTGAAAAATCCAATTAAAATCAGTCAATAATTTCTGATTAATTTTATATTTAAATACGGGCAATAAACTCAATAAAGATTTTATTTAACGGTGACGAGTGACAAATGTGTAAAAAGCATATATTTATTTCCCAAATTATCATCGTATAATACTGTTAGAAAACGCCCTAAAATCATATACTAATCTGATTTTGGAAATAAATTACAATGATAACTAACTATAATATAATGTTAATATATTCTATTTAGCTTTAACCGACTGGATTTACCACCTTATGTCACTTTTGAAGAGTTACGAAGGAAACTTTTAATTGCAATAGAAAATGCTGAAGGTTTCGAGGGCGTTGACTAATAAAAATTGCACTGTTTTTCCTTCATTATTTTCATAAAAGAAATTTATTTGTGCTACGATTTGTAATCGATAAGTCTATGTAAAGAAGATCATGACTTGTTGTCTCAATTGATATATATTTTGAAGGTTTCAAATAATAGAGATTATTTTATTCTGACTTCTTTTATATATTAGTGTATTTTTGACTTTGAAAATTGTGAAATTAATTGATCTCGGGCACTGTGAAGTAGCTCAAGGTAAATTTCTTAAATATGTATATTTAATTATTGATTGATACGGATTTAGTGTGCCAGATGATTATTATAATAATAAATATTGTTTTGGAAATGTTTTTTAAATAAATTCAGTAAATAAAACTTTAACAACATTGAAAGATTTTAATATTTGATTTTTCGGTTTTTTATTGGAATCCCGGAAATATATTATCGAACATAATTATTTAAGAAAATGTTAAGCTGTATGTCACTGGGAATTATTATTTTCAATTTAATTTTAATATCCACTCTATTTGGATTATTTTTAATGAATATGTAATCTAACTTTTGAAAATGCAAACATAATTCAATAGGTTGAATCATAATTTTCCCCCAATTTATTGTATGACCAAATGCCATTTCTGATTATATGAAATCCACATATGATAATATTTCTTACAAATTTTTATATCTAAAGGACATAGATACAAAATTAACACATTAAGTTCAGGAGATAATGATAATTTATTTCTAATAAATTTAATAGTATTTCACATAGTCTTTATAAATTTTGACATCCAATGTTTATGGGGAAAAACTAGATAATCATAAATTTAAAAATTGGCACAATTTCCATCTAAATGAGATTCGATTTAGTCAATGAGGCTCTGGAAAGTGACCTGAAAAAAGATGATTATGAAAATTTGTAAAATTATTTTGAACACATCCACCGTTTTTTACTCTAATGACTTTGGGGATTAATAAATTATATTTGTTAATTGATGAACTAAATCCAATTAACGAACTAAAAATCCGGCAAAAATTAATTACTAATAATTTATACCGGAAAAATGTTGAAAAAAGCAATGTTTAATGTCTCATAATTATATAAAATCAAAATTCAAGTCTTAAAATTAAAAATCTTACTTGTAAGACATTTCTAAAATGGCTAAAATTAACTTCATTTCATCACAAATGGTGAGTCGTATGTATTATAGATGCTTTTATTCCATGCAAACAGGTGTAGTATAATTCAATTTATTAGTCATGGCCTAAAATTCAAAATTTTTATTTGTCAATATTACTAAATGGTTTTATTCCATGCATCAATTACATATCGAAAGTTTACATGCATTTGTTATTATTGTTATTTTACTTACTATTTTTATCTGTTTTATTACAAAAATTATTTTATGTTTTCAGTAAAATATTTGAAAAATTTAAAATAGAGCAATTTATCGACGCTTTATAATGATTAAATTAATCACATATCATAATGAATTGAGTTAGATTAATCATTGTCAGATAAATTTGTATAAAAGATTTGTTAATAATAAATTTTGGAGTAAGCAGTTGCACATGAAGCACATCTTAAAACGCATGTAAAGACAAAATAAATCGCCGAAAAAAGATACGTGAATCAGAAAATACCAATTATCAGTAGGATAAGAATGGTATGTAAAGACGATAGTTCGATAAAGAAAAGAAAGAAATTTATGTAAAAACATAGACTTAATGCCTAAATAGCAAATAATATAATAAATAAGTAAATTACATTTTGGGAAGATCGTCATGACAATCAAGACGATCTATGGGAAGTCGGAGAAGAAAACGGAAGTAAAAAGAAATGGAAAATGAGAAAGGTAAATCAAATAAAAGAAAACAAACAAGAAATTAAAACAGGTCATTGTTATTTTAACAAATGCAAACGAAGGAGGAATTTCAAATTCCAGAAAAACAAAAATATGGGAAAATCCGTATCATGACAGCTTGTCAAAGATATCGAAATGGCAAGAAAAGTATACACAACACAAAAAGGGAAAAACATGAGGTATCTTGACATCTGTCAGAGATAAACCTGAAATTGCTGGGAATACAGAGAAAAAAGAGAATGGAAAACAAATTTATCTCAAGTACCACAAATGGGACAAGCTATAAAAGGGAAGAAGTAGAAGTTAGAGTTAGTTAGAAGGGAGTTAGAAGAGAGTAAAAAAGGAGAGAAGTGAAAGAAAACTAAAAAAGAGAGAAATAACAAGAGAGTTAAAAAGAGGAAAATTGAGCAGAGTTCAAAACAGAGTGAAACCAGAGTGACAGAAGAGAACTGGTTGATAATAAATAATTTATTGGTAGAGTGACGAGAATCTTTTGTAAAATTGAATAAAGAAGTGGAAGTGAAGTGAATAAAGTTGTGGTCAAAACAAACAGAACAATCGATCAATCGACCATTGAAATATTTTTGAAGAAAAAGTTGCAGTTTCACATTTGAATTCTAGTCTAATTTTCGATCTACCTGTTTCATTTGTTTTATGGAACGACCAATGTTTCATGTCACTTTGAACTGGTGGTTCATCAAATAGTCAACCAATCAATCGCTTTGCGTCGAAAACCGTATTATTAGGATTATTCACACTTAGTTTTTTGTAGCATCTCCAATCGATTGTTCGGTATCTTTAAATGCGATATAACTAGGCGTTGTACGGTTTTCTTGATCATTTCCAATAATTTCAACTTTTCCATTTTGAAATACACCAACGCATGACTAGGTAGTACTCAAATATATACCGATAGATTTACCAGACATTTGGAATTGTTCAAAAACTTTAATAGAAAAATAATTATTTTCAAAATTTGCAAATAACTAATTTATAATAAACTATTAATTTTTTAATTCAAAAAAACTTCATTCTACTGGACAATAATAAAATATCGCGCTATTCGCAATTTAAAAACAAAAATATCGCCTTGTAAATGATAAAAATTACGGCAATAATTAAATTGATTAAAAATATTTGTATTTGTATTAATGCAGTAATATACGCACATTAACTCGCACACGCAAAAACAGATATAAATACCAACGATATTTCTCAGAAATTCACTTTTATGCGTTAACCAACATTTTAATTTAAATTTCATATCGAGTGGTATTCTGAGGTATGCTGGAAACAACACCAAAAGGTATAATTATGGTTACCTGTAACTCACCATCAGTAATGTAGTCCGCGTCAATCACCACCGGCTCTTCACTAAAACTCGGTTTTCTAATTTCCCAAGAGTTTTCTTAAAAACAGAATTTAAATTAGGATAATCAGACTTTCCCTTTAAATGCTTTTTGTACTAAAGACAGGCCCCAGAAGAGGGGGGTCAGGAGGGTCTTTTGATATGGGCCTCTTAATTTAAGGGGCCCCCAAACAACACTTTTTTGATACTAGTAATAGAGGAGTTTAAGCGTACTCAAACGCATAAAAAATAATTTAAGATCAACCATGCTCCAGGATCATGTAAATGGTTTGGGGACGCTAAATATTAATTGTGATATTCCAAGAAATGTGGACTATTCCGAATTAATAAGTTCGTTTGCAGCTGTAAAAGCTCGAAGAGCTCATTTTTAAATGTATTTATTAATTAATATATTTCGAATTAGATTTTTTAAAGTTTTGAAATAATAAATTTTTAATCAGTAAAAAGTATACATTTTTGTTATATTTTTCATTATATAAAAAGGCCACTTGTGATGTCAGACCTGGGCCTCCAAGTGGCTCTAACAGGCTCTGACTAAAGGTATTAATTATCTCGGTAAAATTTTGAAGGAAGTTATTTGTGTGTGATTTTCCATTTGATTTTGATTATTGCTATCACGTTCTAACAGTCATGATGACCTCAATTTTGAATTAATATTTATTTTTTCTAATTTTTTTAATTAATTTTCACTTTTGTATGTCGTCATGATGGATTTCATGCATATATATATATATATATTTATTTATTTATATACTAAAAGTTGAAGAGTTGTGTGTTTTCTTTCCTCATTTAAAAATTTCTCTAACTGAATTTATATTGGTATCGCCCTAATAAATTTCGAAAAGTTTTGTTATATTTCGTTATGAACTTATTGCTTTTTGTAATTATTTTAATTTTATGTTTATTATTTATTTTGTTTGTTCCTTGATTAATTAATTGTATAATTGATCCTTTCATGTTTTGAATTTTGACGGATAAATCCTGATAGTATCACTATTCCTAATAATATCATTTCAATAATTTTGAGTGATACTATTTTAATACTATCACTATCCTAATAGTATCATTAAAATATTTTCATTGGAAAAGTTTTGTATGGGATTTTATTTTAGTCATTTTATTTTATATGAAATTAAATTATTTTTTTCTCAAAATTATTTTATTTGTTACTACATACACTAGTGATTTGTCATTCGGTGCATTAGTAGTTATTCCGCTTTTTATTGATTTTTAAATCAATCAAACTAATTATCGAATTTTGTTTTCTTTTTATTTCACGATTTTCAAGGGGATTGTTTCTTAATTTTATTTAATTATTCTTTCATCTTTTCTCTTAAATTCTGCACATTTCTTTCGTATCTAAATACGAGACGTAACTTTTTATTATGATTTCGTAATATATTGATTTAATTTTCGAATGCATTGTTTCCCTTTTAACAATGTCAGTGATTGTAACTTATTGTGTTTGGCATTTTTATTATACGTGTTTATTTATTCTCAATATGTTGTGTACTTTACTTTTTATTATTTAGTGTTCGAACATAAATTTTGATTCGGCTTGGTGCGTTTTCATGTTTTATCAACGCATTCAAACAACCTCTCAATATCTCTGTTTTAGCCCAACAAACAGAACTTAATTTGATATTACTTGATAACAAAAATACATAATCCGTAACGTTTTTATTTTATTAGTTTACGTAAAGATGCATTTTTGGAACACCCTTTGACTCCATACGCAAATCAATCATTCGGGACACAACATTCATTTGCATCGCAAATATTTTTATTTTATAATTCACATTTTTTTAAAAAATTAGAGAATCTTGAATTTACTTTAAAAGTAGAAATTTACAGATCATCGTTATAAATTTGTTAAGATTTCAATAAATTTAGAAAATAATATTATCATAGACCATCTAAAACAATGTAATTTGTTTAATTGTTCTACTTGTATTTTGAAAAATTATTAAATTTTATTATTTTGAAATCAAAATTATTTTTATCTGATGTTAGATTCCTATGATACACTTACAGAAGTATCAACTGCAAACGTATAATTATTATACTAATCAAAATGAATTGAATTCTTTTAGAATAGCTCGGCTGATATAGACAGGGAAAAGTTGGAAGATGATTTAAAAAAAGTTAGAATTTTTTATGCATATAGTTACACTTAATATTTTCAAGATTCAAGAAGAAATTTCGGATTTACGAACTATACTGTCTTTAAAATTACAACAAGAAGCTCAAATAAAAAGTAAACTTGGCTACACTTTACTTGACGAATTTCAATCTGATTTTCAAACCGGTATTAAAAACATTAAAGAATCAACTACGTAAATAAAAAATTTCATGATATATATTTTATTTGTTTTAGATATCATAAAACAGTTGAAGTACTTGCATCTGCCAAAGATAAAACATCTAACGTTGTATTTGAAACAAAAGACATAGTCAGTAAAAAATTTCACGAAGCAAAGTATTGGTTAGTAAAAATTGATTATCTTAACTTAATTTCTAGAGAATCAAATGCTTATAAAGAAGTTGAAAACAAAGTTGGATCATTAGTATCCACAATGAAAGTAACATATAATTAATTCATAACTCACAATATTTTAAAGGGTGCATTCTTTTTCGCTGCATATGGGCCACCTCCAATCTCCGATGAAGAATATGAAGAACCAATTGGTGCTAATTCTACCCCACTTCAACCTGATAAATAATATACAAACAGAATCTGAACTAATTTACTTTCATGTCACTTAAAAATTTATATGAATAAAGTGTTTCTTAGTTTGTATTTCAAATTTGGATGACTAGAAAATATTTTAAATACATTGAATATACCAAATAAGAATTTAACACTGTATAATGGATAAACAATGACAAATTCTGGTAATTCACAGTTAAAGTAGTACATGTTATTAAATCAATAATAAGCTATACAAATAATTATATACAACACGAGATCATTGATTAAAAGAAAATTAGTATACTTTATCGAGTTTGATCACATTGAGATTAAAAAAAACCTGAAATATTTACATTAGTCTACAGTTATTTGAAGAAATTTAAAAATCAATTACCAACAGTTGTACCACTGAAGTGACTATAAGGCATTTGAACATGAGAATACGCCTGTGAAGATGAAACTGGTGTAGATCCAGCTACTGTTAATTTAATAGGAGATGTTGATCCTGATTGATTTTGATGTGCTAATGGAGGTTTATTACTTTCTAATGAGAAATGGTCCCTACCAAGCATTGAACCAGGATATCCATTTGCAAGCATATTATGAGCTTGTAACATATTTCCGGCCCGGCCTTGAAAATCAACATAAATTAGATTATTTTAGTAATTGAGTAATGCATTACAATAATTATAAGAGGAAATAATCGACCAGGCCAGTGTTTCTTAATCTTTTCCCCACCACAGACCTATAAAACATTGGATAACTTTACATGGACCGTTAATTTATACAAGTAGATGAAAAAAGGGAAATTATCAAAGAATATGAAACCAAACGAGGCGCCATAAACACGATATCGGTTGTCCTTTGGATCAATAGTTTTAAAAAAAAGTTCTTATAAGTGTATGTATAATAAATTCAATCTTTTTTGTAGGCTTGATATTCTTGGACCAAAATTGCCACTAAATTATCAACACAAGTCATAGAACCGCTTTTTGTATGGCATTTAAATATCGTCAAAAAATTTGACAGAAATAATATATTTATTCCAATTATGGCAATAATTTATTAATTTGATTTGATTTCTGATAGTACTCGACGAATGCATAGAAATATATTTTGTTACTTTCTCATTTCTTATGAAAAATTTAGATTCAATAATAGATTCAACACACAATGGATGATCAAAGATAAATTCGTAAAATTATTTCAAATTTCTTACGTTAACACACAATTATTTTTATACACGTAGAAGTTTCTAATAATTATATTATTTGGAAATTCCGATTTAAAAATTCAACGATAAATGTCAAGCTTCAATAAAAAATTCAAAATGAAAAAAATACAATTCGAATCAGAATATATTTTAATTTTCTAAAATTTGTTTTTGATAATCTGAGTCAATATTACAAAAATATTTTTAAAAAATTGTCAATTTAACATTTTTATAATCGCTCTCGAATAATCCAGAGCACATATCTAAACTAGAAGCCTTGAACCAGTTAATGAAATTGTATATATGCTATTCATCTTAATATTTTGTTGCAGGAATTTCAAAAGGATTATTTCGTGAGGAACTTCTCATTTTTGAGTGATAAATACGAATATTTCAGAATATAATTGTACTTTCTATAAAATAAAATAATTTTGTAATGTTTAAGTAAATTGTAACTATGTCATTACATTTAAAAATAGTTGTATAGTTCTGAATTCTTTTCTTTTTAGTTAAAGTCAAAATGCACAAAAATACAAATAGTAAAAAACAATTTAACAAAATTCAAAATTATTATTTTTCGGAGGAAACGGATATGAGCGGATATAATAATATCAAATTGATTGGGGAGGGGGGCTGTTCATAGACAAAATTATTTAAGAAATACGAAATTGTTATAAAGCTGAAACCTCGGAGTTACTTAGGTTCATACGAAACAAGATATTGAGTACGTTTTTATTTCTACTTTATTTCTACCACAATAAGATACAATTAACTTTAAATTATGTTCTAAATTACAATATCGGGCGTAATAAAATAATATTATGTACACCTATAACGTGTAATTAATTTGAAATTTTAATAATTAATTAATACAAATTATTATTATCAAAATTTCTAGAGTAAAAAGTCTACGCTTTAAAATGATATTATTGGGTTATTACTGCTAAAGTCGGTAGTGATTCTGACTCGTCGTGCTCTTTCATTGTCTTAGTTATCAAGATAAAACCCAACATAAAACACTTTATTAAAGAGGAGGGGCATTAGTGTTAATCTAACCACCAAAGTGAATGTTTGATATTTAATTATTTAATACTTCTTTTAATACATTGCACTAACTCTACAAATGACATTTTAACAATTTATCAATTTCATTATTACATAGAATTTTTTGTATGATTTAAAAATACACCAAGAAAATAACATGTCAGCAAATGGGCAAATTTACAAATAATCCTCAAAATCGTATATAGTTGGAATTATATTATGTGATAAACTTCTGAGTATACACAATTTTCGAGTGGTAAAGCCGCCATAACTGCAATCGACACATCAAATTTTATAACAAAACACAATATCCAGGAATGATACATTGCGCATATTTTTTACACTACTAGTAACTGTGGCAAGTAGAGAACGTAATTTCTCAAATCCCAAATTCATAAAAACATATTGTAGATCTACGATGTCACAAATAATACTTAATATTAAAATATGATTTTAAAAGTACAATATAAATTTTATAAATAAATTTTCATTACTTTAAAATACATATCCTATTTTCATTTTTAAAATTCCTTTGACTAATCTAATATACATTATGTATTACTGCATTATTAGAAAAATATTCATGACTTATCCAAACTTTATTCCAACAATAATTCCAGAATATTTTAGAATTGAAAAACTCATCAAAATTTTTAGAATGAATTAACCCAAATTTGTCATAAAATAAGTAATATTTAAAAACATACTACTAAATTATTTACCAGCATATTCATCCATCGAGCCTTGTGATGAATTATGATAGCCAGCCATTGCTGCAGCTGAATAAAAATGTTCCCATGATGACATTTGAGCTGCTTCCATAAAACTGTTCATTGGATCATTGTGATTTCGTATCACGCCATTTGAAATATTAATTTTTTCGTTTGAATCTTTTGCATTATTTAGATATTGAGAATGAAGTGATGAATAAAAATTTTCTGGATTGGCAGCAGGGTTACCATATGATCCACAATATGGATTATTCAGCATTGATTGTGATAAAGCCAAGTTATAATAGGCTTTCATCTTAATTGAATTCGACTTAATATAATGAAAAATACTAAATAAATTACAAATAACTTAAATTTAACAAAAAGTTATGATTAAAAGGAATATATGGCAAATTCGATAAGTTTTTTAAATATGTAGATTTCATTTTTCAATATAAGATCCACTAATGTCAAGTGCTCTCCTATGAAGGTAACCACCTCGTGGTACTAACCGTGATGTTTAATATCAATGAATTTACAAATGTGTTAATCGAAGTACAAATTTGATTTAAATTTAATCGGTGAATTCAAATTATTGGTATTATTAATCTATTGTATTGAGATTACTTTGAAAGTCAAAAAATTTCAACTATTTAACTTAACTTTGTTTTGCTATGCTTTATTCTGTTTTATTTTATTTGCATTAACCTTTTTCAATAATAAAAAGACAACAGACCTTAACTAATTTTTTAAACCAAAAAAACTCAATTTGAATCTGAAATTGGATTGGATTATTCAAATCATATAAAGCAGTGCTTTCCAACCTTTTTATGCTTGTAACACACTTTTTAGACTTCCATAATTTCGCGACACAGCAAATCAGTTTTACCAGAAAACCAGGCGTCATACAATTTACGCCATATGGTAAACCATTATACAAGAGACAATGAAACATATTTAAATATAAATATCGAAATAAATGGCAGAAAAGGATAGTTCATGACTGAAAACAAGATTTAATGTGGATGGTATTGTTTATAAGTAACAATATGTAATTAATTAAGAATTAAAAAATTTGAATAACGCCAATATATATTTACAATTTTAATGAGATATTTGAGCTGGATGGGAAGAACACAACCTTTGAATATTTGGTGGAATATTATTCTTTCCGGTTGAACGGTAAAACCACGGAGAATAAATGTAATTTAATGAAGTTTATATGTGAAAAAAAAAGTCTTTTGGTTGGTTCTTTTTCTATGTTTAAATAACGAATTCCAACGATTAACTAATAAATAGGGCAAATAAGCGTTCTTGCAGCTAAAACACGACGGACTATATGTGTATTGTATTTCAGTCTAACAATCGTTAAAAAGTTTATAAAATTAGGGTACTCTGTGGCTTTTCATTATGTTCACGCGACACACCTATGCAGCCATTGATTTTATTTTATTATAGTTGAACTCGTCTCATTATTTAGCATCCGCCCATATCAGTTTCCCCCGGAAAATATTCATTTTTAATTTTTTTTTGATTTTTAATTAATATTTTGTACTTTAAATTTTTATTGTGAATTTTGTGTTTTTATTGATTTTTCACCTCATTTTTGTGCCTCTCCTGTTGAACCCCAACACATCATTGGATGCCTAAAATGACTTCAGTTGGCCATATTATAAAAAAATTCAAAGAAAGTTTCTCTTCGATTAACACTAGATTTACGGACTGAGCCAATTTGACTCATTTAAAATTAAATTGCTACATATATATAATACTGATTTATTATTTTTTGAATACATATGTTGGTAAATATTAATTACTCTCCTCTACTGACTCCCTCATTTCGCATATCGAATTAGGTATACCTATTTTTTACGGCTTTTTTACCCGTAAATCATATTTCTGGTGCAATATATGGATGCTTAAAATATTCCCCATCGTTGACAGGAGTGATTTGCGTTCCATGTACACTGTCTTCCAATTGTGGTTTGTTAGATTTTAGATGATCATTTCGTAAAGAAGCAAGTTTTAAAACATTACAAAATTCTTTAAAAATCAGCCCCCTTCACCAAGAAATCCTTTATCTGTCACTGTCCTCATCTAGATTCTGCACAACCTAGATGACTTTTTATATTAAATAAAATCTCAATTTTGGCCTATTTCATGAGTGAAGTTATTTTAAGGATAAAAATCTATTTAAGTAAATGTCACTAAAAATAACTTGAGGATCCATGTAAGCAGCAGCAGCTTGTTGCTGAGCATATGTCACCCAGGCAGCGGCAGTATGATTAAGAGAGGTATTGTGATTAGTCTCATCGGACCAAGGATGAATATTTAATTGAGGTGGTACTGAACCTATACCACTTCTGATATAGTGAGGTGATAGCTGAGTATGAGAATCATTTATCGAAAACGAATTGGAGCCCGACTTTCGGCCTTCACTACTAGTACTTCGTTTTGAAGGACTTCTTTGCACTAATTTGAGATCTGAATTCTACAAATAATTTATTAAGAAATATTAAAATACTTAGCACATTTTACAACAAAAATATATAAAGCATCATAGATTCTAAATAAATATTTAAATGAAAAAAATTAAAATAAAGTATATATTTAAAAAAAAAATTCATCAGCAAAATTTAAGTGCTCGAAAAATTCAATGAAACAAAAATCAAAATGTAAAATAAACTATATGCATATTAGGCGGCATTTTTCAAAATTTGAATAAATTTCTTTTTATGAAATTTTAGTGATATATTTAATTATTAGATGTATAAACTTACAATTTAGTCATGCACATAATTATCCAATTATCTTTTTTTTATCTCTTACCTGTTTTCTAGTTTCAAATTCAAAAAACTAATTATTTTTTAATTTTCTACCAACTCGTATTTCTGTAATTTTCACATCAAATAATATACTTTTCTTCAATTAATAAACCATATTATTTTAGCAATTACATTATAATATAGTGAAACAAATAAAATTTGCAATAAAAACTAACTTCATTTTCGCAAACGAAAGGAGTATTTTGATTTTGGGAAACACAGTCTTAAAATGAAAATAGTAAAGAAATTAATTTTGTAAATAAAATTTACTTTTGGATTCTTTAATTGAAGAGTTCATGTATGAATTATAAATAATACTGTTGGAATTTGGAAAAGAGGGATCTCGGACGTTTCTGTGCTCCGAAAACCACGAGTTGTTAGTGTTTCTACAAGAATCAACAGAATTAGCTTTGGAATTTTGCCAACCATCTGATGGATTCTATAAAATATATATATATTTTTATAAGGAATAAATAAAATTAGGTTCACAACCTTTTCAGGAGATAACTGATTTTCAAACTGAAATGGTTGACTAGCCTGTGATAAATTTTGAGGTTCACGATTGGTCATTATATTTGAGTAACAATTTTCAGAAATCATCATATTTTCTTTAGGCAAATGTGTAATTTTATTATTTCCTATATTTTCTTTAGAAATTATATTATTATATAAATCTACAGAATCTATATTTCCATATTGTGCAAAATTCCGATTATTGGGATTATCTGATTTGTTAATATTCGTTAATGGATTTTCATATAGTCTCTGCTGCAATTCAAGATTGAAGGATTCTGAATTAGCTTTTTTACTCGAATAATATGAGTTCTTTATTTTTTCTATGTCTACTTGATTGGGATCAAAATAAACTTTAGCTTCCTTAGCTTCAAGATATTCAATATTTTGATCAAGCTGTTCGGTAATTCCATTAATAAAATTATTTGATTCTAAAGAAAGAGCATCAGATGGTCCATTTATTCCAGCAACCGCTGAATTCAATATTGACGAATCATTAGTACTGGTTCTCCCAGAAATTTCTCCATTAGACGAGTTGCTGTCATTATTGCAGTTTTTAAAATCTTTAGATAATTTAATTTTTAATTTTAATGTTCCTGTGCTAGAACTTTGCTTTTCAGATATAAAAAGCGATTGCCCCAATTTAGGTGGCCGGCCTCTAGGTCTCTTACCTTTATCATTTTGATAAATTGTTAAAATATCAGCAGAATTTTTATTAGCTCCATTATTAGATTTCCTTGAATTCCATATTGATGTCTAAATGAACAAAGTTTCTTATTCTGATGAATGATTTTATCTTTTGCTAAAATAATATTGCTAATGTTATAATTTTTTTTTAAAAGTCCAAATAATGGATGAAAATAATAGCTCTACAAGTTACTGAGTATATGTGCATTTTTGGAATTGAAGATCTGGTTTTATTACAATATAACATTTACCTTTAGAATTTATTTTTAACATTTTTGGTACATTGATAAGGCATGTAATTGGTATTTTTGAGAATATGTTATTTAAAATTAGTCAGTAGTAAATTATTAAGAAAATTTTATTTATAAATTATTTTTTATAATAATACGTTAATGCCAACAAAATACACCTATCCCACGATTTACACGGTAGATACGTTCCTGAGAAAAACGTGTAAATCGAAAATTAAAAATTTTCAAGTCAAAACCGTGTAAATCGAAAAGCTTGCAGAAAATGCATAATTTTACTATTTAACAGTTGTGATTTTTTTCAATATTTTTAGGTGTACACAGAAATAAAAATAAAATGCATTGACAGGTTAAAATATGTAATATATTACGGAAACACTGTATTTTTATTTAATTACAATACATTAAACAGAAGAACAAAAAATAAAACCAAATGTGTTTTATTATCCTTCATCACTATCAGAAATTACTCTCATTCTTTTTTTCGGAATCGAAGGTTGGAATTCATTTTCATCACTCGAAGTTATTTGTGCCGATTCGATGTTTGAAGCAGAAATATTTACATTCTGAGAGGTGGTAATAAAATCGGTTATTAACAATTGCCTCGAATTTTTTGTAAGATCTTTGTAAACTTCTTCATATTGAGCCAAGCAGCGATTTATGTTACGTTGGAATCGTAAAGCCCTTTCTACGTTTGTGTCATTTTGTATAAAATGATTACCCAGCTTTCTTCCCAATGCGAGTCCTTCGCGGATGACTTTAGCAGTGAATGTTACTGGTACTAATTCCTCTTCATCAGATTTTTCAGACTCACTTTCGCAAACTAAGTTAACTAAATCATCCTCACTTAGTTCTTTATCAGCCATTAACTCTGCGATATCATCATCAGTAAAATCATCAAAACCTTCTCCGCCCAATGAATGCGCCATCTGTACTATCTGCGAATATTCATCATTTAACGTTGAAATGGAATGTTCATTTTTGACTACATTTGGCCACAATTTTTTCCAACAGCTATTGAGCGTTGTTTGCTTAATCGCAGTGTATGATAAGGCGATATGCTTCACACAGTCTAATATTGTAAAATTTTTTTAAAGATTCATTTTTCTCCATTTGTTCCAAAATATATGTAAAGGCTCGTTTTATGTACAAAGCTTTAAAAGTAGAAATTATGCCTTGGTCCAATGGTTGTAATAATGAAGTTGTATTTTTTGGTAAAAATTTTACTTCAACGTTCTCATATTCTAGATCTTGTGGGTGACCCGGCGCATTGTCAATTAACAAAAGCACTTTAAAAGGCAATCCCTTTGAACCTAAATATTTTTTGGCATCTGGGATAAAACATTCATGAAACCATTCAGTAAACATTGCAGCAGTAACCCACGCTTTCTTATTAGCCCTCCAATAAACGGGAAGATTTTTGATGTTTACTCCTTTAAAGGCACGGGGCATTTTTGATTTGTTAATCACTAATGGTTTCATAATATAATCTCCTGAAGCATTGCTACAGAAAAGAATTGTTATGCGATCTTTTTCTGCTTTATGACCACTAGCCGATTTATAAAATTTTGAGACATAAGTCCTTTCAGACATTTTTTCCAGAATAACCCTGACTCATCAGGATTGAAAACCTGATCAGGGGTGTATGAATTGCCGTTAAAATTTGCTGGATATTCTTGGGCTGCATCTACGTCGCCAGAAGCCAGTTCACCTTTTAATTTTAAGCTGTGTAAAGAATGTCTTATTTTAAATATTTCAAACCAGCCATGACTTGCCAAAAAATTTGGCTTCTTTTCAGTTGAAGAAGAAGATGGTAATTGCTCTACAATTTTTTCGTAAATTCGTACTGCTTTATTTGTTATAGCGGCCGTATCAATGGGTACTCTTTTTTGTGTTTGATCTTCTATCCAAAGCATTAACGCTTTCTCCATTTCTTCCATTGCGATATTTCTGGTGTATGATGTTGTGCCCATACTCGTGGTATTGCCAGCTGCAACACTCTTTCTAATTGTGTTTTCATTTGTTCTAATAGTTCTTATTGTAGCTTCGTTCATGCTATATGATTTTGCAACATCTACTACTCTATCTCCCTTTCGTAAGCGCTCCAAAATTTCGATTTTAGTTTCTAAAGAAATAACTTTTCTTTTAACTTCTTTCGACATTATAAGCCTATAATTTTTTTTAATTTATGTTAATTTATAATATGTAATCTAAATTATGCATTCACTTTAAACTTTAAAACTTTAATTTTATGCAAAGAAATACAGACACAGTGTGCATGTGCAGCAAGTCAGCACATAAGCTCGGGATTCCCTGTGAGATGTGTACACACCGCACGTGTTCAAACACAGTAGCATTTAGTAGAGTGCGATAAAAACAAAAAAAAATTATTTGGAAAACCGTGTAAAAGCGAAAACGTGTAAAACAAGTACCGTGTAAATCGGGGGATAGGTGTATGTAAATTTAGAACTAATTAATTTTTAAACAACGCTTTTCAATATATTTGAGTCAAAATTTTAGCAATAAAGATAAACGTTCTTATTTACCAGAAAATTATAATAGTGAATAAAAAAGCTAATGCGATAGTCGTTAGTAGTTCCAGCAAGTGTAATTGAATGATCAAAATCCATGTGTTGAGATATAGTGAATTGAGTCATGGAAGAAGCGATTGCAAAATAAGAACATTTGCAAAGATTATTATTTATTATAAATGTCAAGTGTACAAATAATTTTCAATATTTTAAGTAAGCTTTAAAAATTTTAACAAAGGATCGCCCATAGTTTGGTAAAAAATAAAAATAATTTAATTCATAATTCATTTACACAGAACACTAGACATTGCTACATATAAAATTAAATTATATTGTTGAGCTAAAACTGATTTTGAGCCCAAGTGATTGAATCGTGACTGAAAGACGTCGGAACACAACACACAGACATAACATTAAGTTGAGTTAAAATCAAACACGTCCAAACATCAATTAAATAAATAAATAGAATTCACTAACACAAAAAGTAAACTAATATGAAACAAAGGCAAGAAGTGCTACATGAAATCCACTCAAACATAACATAGATACATAACAAAACTAGGCAAATTTGAATTATTGGGGATAAGGAGAGGAATAAAAATTTGGAAAATTTCACAAAATAATATCAAAAAATAATGGCGGACCCCTGCTAAATTTTTTAAAGCCAAACGTTAGAGATATAGGAATAAAATGAGGGCGGATCCCTGCCAGAATTATTCACGGTAAAATGTTGATTTAGGCACTGAAATAATTGCAGCTAAGTAAATTAATTAACTATGCTAAAAAAATTACGAGATTATACCACCTGCTCATTATAAGATAACTGTAGCATGTGAGGAAATAGAACAAAATAAATTCCAAAAGCAAAAGCAGAAAGGGCTTAGACATTTTATATTAGCTCACTGGCGACGTTTACAAATTCATCAAGACAAGTCAAATTCCAAATTGAGTATAACATCATTGTGTAAAAGACATCGATAAAAGTTCGAATATTTTGCTTTCCTTATTAAAAGAATTACTTTGTCAATAGGTTTCCGAATTCTAAAAATAGATTGAAACAGCGGAGGCGGATGGAGACGCAAGAAAGAGCAAGGCCGTAACAAACAGTGGTTCCCCAGCGAGAGTGGCTGTGGGCGAAGATTGAGGCCTGAAATAGAGGCTTCCGAATGGAGAAGGCAAATCGCACCGAAGAAAGATCGAGTTCCAAGGCCAGGTCGTATTGAAGAGAGAACCGACCCTGAATCCGGCCCATCTCGCTCGGACGCGGGCGGTACACGAAATCAATTAGGCAATCTCCAGGTTGAGGCGAATTGAGGAGCAGATCGAACAAGGAATCATCGCCAACACCGATGACGAATACCTATATCTGGGCGAAGCCGCCATACTAATTAACATTTGTATATATGTGATTTGATATAATTTTATAAAATTTTTGTTTCATGTTTTATTAATTTAATGTGAATGGATCGATGCCAGCAGAAAAGTGCGTTGAACTACTTGGTGAGAAATTGTGTGAATTTAATTTTTTAATTTGTAATATTATTTCAATAACAACGGACGGTGCTTCCGTGATGACAAAAGTGGGAAAATTAGTAAATGCTGACCTTCAGCTTTACGTAGCACATGGCATACACTTGGCTGTGGTAAAAGTCCTTTATAAAAAACATACCGTAAATGAAGAATTAGATAATTATGAGAATCCAGATAATGATGAAGATGATGAAAGTGAAAAAAATGACGGTTTTGATGTAATTAATGATACGCCCATAGAAGAAGTTTCAAATATAATATTGGACTGAAAAATATACTCGCTAGTTGAACAAATACGAAAGGTCGTAAAAATCTTTCGCAGATCACCTTCAAAAAATTATAGTGTTCTTGAAAAATATGTAAAGGCAGAATTTGGAAAAGTAATGGAATTGAAATTGGATTCGAAAACACGGTAGAATAGTTTTTCGAACGATTTCAGCTAATTAAAAATATGGTAAGATAAAGTCTAATAGATATTAGCTTCTCAGATGAACAATTTCACTTATTATCTAATATAATATCAGCGCTGCTTCCCATTAAAGTGGCGGTGGAAACATTTTGTTGGCAAGACACAAATATATTTAGGGCTGACATCACTTTAAAATTTATGCTGGATGAATTGTCTCAACAAAACAGCTGTTTAAGTAATCAATTTAAATCAGAATTGATTTTTACGAACAACTTTTGCAGATGTTTACCAAATATTTTAATAATCCGCAAGGCTACTTTACATCAAACGAAGAAGATTACGATATATTCTTTAAAATAAGTAAAAGTTCAATAACTAAAGTTATTGTAAAATTGGTGATGAGTCATTGTGACAAAAATGATGAAAACTTTGTTGAAAACACGGATGATATTATAGAAGAAGTTGTAGAGGTGTCGTACTCTTGTTCCTGATGTTATATTACCAATGAAAGAAAAACTTCACCAAACAATAAAAGAAAAATCTAATTTAAATCTCGAAGGTCCACAAAGACCACCGCAAAGAACTTTAGGAGATATAAATAAAATTATCAAAAGAGAAATGATATACTTTGAAGATATGAAAGTTCGTGGTAAATACTTAGAATAAGCCTATAAGTACCTTAGATCCGTGCAACCAACAAGTGTTGATTCAGAAAGGGTGTTTTCGGCTACAGGGATTTTTTGCACAACAATACAGTCACGATTATATGATGAAAGCCTAAATGCGTTATGTTTTTAAGAGCGTTTTTTAAAAAGTTAAATTACTTAAATAAAAATTTGTATTGTTTGATTTTTATCGATAAATCGATAAATGATAAAATTTTTATCGATAATTAAATTTTAGGATATTTTGCAATCACTAGTACAAACGATTTCCGAAATAATCAAATTTAAAATTCTAAGGTTGGACTATAGAGACAATTTTAACTAAGAGACGATAAACAGATAGGGACCTAAAAGAAAGTCGGACATAGGGCTTCTAACGGCAATCCGCAAACCCGATTGAGTGCCAGCCGATTATATACGCTTACTTTCGCAATTACTCACCTACTCGATACAGTTCCAATGTTGATTACTCAACGGGTATCGAACGGTACAACATTCTTGTATTCTGGGTTACGCTGGAAACAGCACGAAAGAGTAAAATGTGAATTACCTGTAACCCACCAATATTAAAAAATCCTTAAATTACAAGGTGCTTGCAAATTATCAAAACAATTTAACAAACGGCTCGTGCGAGCCTTCCCCCCCTAGATCACCACTTATTAAGTGTCTTCGACTGAGAAAATTCGATTTTCAGATAACATTTAAATAAAATGTCATGTTGTCGATCAAAAATAAATGTTATTGAAAATTTTTAATTTAATAGAATGAATTACTCACGGATCTGGTAAATTTTATATGAGAATCATTTCATTATTATTTCAACTCTAATTGAATACATGTTGCAATAAAAAATAATTTTGTATTTCGGTAAAATACAGATTTTATTTAGCACTTAAGTGCAAAGTTAGGAATTTATTTTTAAAGACATTTTATTGTTAAAATTTATTTAGAAATATGTACATTAAAAATGATTTACTTACCAGAGTAGCATTTTGACTACGTCTATCTTCTTTAGCAGTAGAGAAAATTTTCTTTTTAGCCAGATTAGCGGCTTGTCTACATGGTTTAGAAGGAAAATTTTGTATAATTTGTAAGATCTTCTGATTTGGAGTTTTATTGTAATCAATACTATTTTCTGATTTTTGAAGAGAGAAAACAATTTTTTCCGATTGAAAAGTACTTCCTTCTGATTTTGTTAATTCTTCACTAATTGATTTAAACAATTTTATTTTTATAGGTTTCTGATAATGAGATTCATCAATTTTTTCAGATTCTGTTGACAAATGAGATCGTTCAAGTTCTGAAAAATTTTTGGATTCTCTATTTCTATCATATGGATCGGGGAAAACATCATCACAATTTACAGAATACTTCCGTTTCCGACATTTGCGTTTAGTTTCATTATTAACTTCAGTTACTTTATTACAAATAGTGTAATCTTCTGAATAGTGCAATTTATTCGACTCCACTTCATCAGACCCAATTATGCTACTAAGAAAGTGACGCAATTTCTTACGTTTTTTCGAGTTTCTTTTGTGCTTTTTATTTACTCCAGCATCTTCTATTATATTAGGATCTTTTTTTTGAACTTTAATTTTGAGAGAAAATGATCCATAATTTCTTGAGAATGTTTCTACGTTATTGGAATCTAAATACGTATTGAATTGATTATTTGGCGAATCGTTTCCAACATTAATGAACTCATCATCAACATCTGTTACTTCTTTATTCTGATCTTCACCTTGAATAATTATTTGTGCAATCCCGTCTTCCAATAATTTAACACTTGAATCAATTTTCGATTTAGAAAATTTTGATTTAGACTTTAATTTATTATGAAACATTTTACTGATAAATTTTCTCCATAAGGATCTTTTTAGCAATTTATAAATGCAATTTTTTCTTTTGATTTGTTTTAAATGACTTCCTTTACTCTGAATTCCTATTTTGTGACTTGCTTTATAGCTGTATTTATCTTTTATTGCTAAATGTTCGGTTTTGTAATTTAAATCAGTATTATTTGAAAGTTCATTTGTATCATCTGAATTTATTTTTAAATTAGCGATTATTTCACTCTGAGATAGTTTTTCAATAGAGCATATAGGCGTTTTCAAATTCATAAAAGTTATTAAGTCAGTTGTGATAATCTTTTTCTATATATTCTTCATTGAAAGAGTCTAATCTTTTATTATATTTACTACTTAATGGTTGATTTACAATCTCCTTTATAACTTTTTTATCTAAATAATAATTATTTACGTTATTTGTTTGTCTACATTTATTTCTCAAAGAGTATGATTTAGGAATATTTGACACTTCAGGGGATTTTACAAGTTTTGAATTTGAATGAGCTTTGGATTGGATATTAAAATCTTGACTAATTGGCTCATTGTTGATTTCATTATCTGAATATTTTTCTTCGCAATCATTATCTTTAATTCGTCGATTGCGATCGGAAATTTCATCAATTTCCACAATTACTAAAGGAGCATCTAAACTTTCAATATCATCTGTATCAGAAATCGGTTCATCGTAATTCGGAAAACTTTGTATTTCAATATTGGAACTACAAATTTCTGGGATAAATGTATCACATTTCGATTCATTTAACACAATATCATTTATTAAAATTATCTTGGTATATTGAGTACAACATTGAAACCGGCTAGGAATTTCTTCTAAACTCAAATCAACCAAAGAGGCATACTTTATGTTGTTGTTATCTTTCATATTTACTTCTAAGCCACTAAAAATTCTTAATTTTTTATTGATTTTTCTTACTGGACATAATTTTTTCACATTTTTATTAAAATTTGAATCATACGAATGTTGCTTATTTTCCACATATTTTGCAGTTAATATAGTATTGAAATTAACTGTTGGAAAGCACAAATCATCTTTCTTAGACTCCTTGATTATGCCTTTATTTTCAATATAAGTTAAGTGGAAATCAATAGCATCATACACATATACGTAATCTTGAAGTACTGCACTGTTTAAGTTGTTTTCAAATAAATTNTATTAAGTCGTTGTGATAATCTTTTTCTATATATTCTTCATTGAAAGAGTCTAATCTTTTATTATATTTACTACTTAATGGTTGATTTACAATCTCCTTTATAACTTTTTTATCTAAATAATAATTATTTACGTTATTTGTTTGTCTACATTTATTTCTCAAAGAGTATGATTTAGGAATATTTGACACTTCAGGGGATTTTACAAGTTTTGAATTTGAATGAGCTTTGGATTGGATATTAAAATCTTGACTAATTGGCTCATTGTTGATTTCATTATCTGAATATTTTTCTTCGGAATCATTATCTTTAATTCGTCGATTGCGATCGGAAATTTCATCAATTTCCACAATTACTAAAGGAGCATCTAAACTTTCAATATCATCTGTATCAGAAATCGGTTCATCGTAATTCGGAAAACTTTGTATTTCAATATTGGAACTACAAATTTCTGGGATAAATGTATCACATTTCGATTCATTTAACACAATATCATTTATTAAAATTATCTTGGTATATTGAGTACAACATTGAAACCGGCTAGGAATTTCTTCTAAACTCAAATCAACCAAAGAGGCATACTTTATGTTGTTGTTATCTTTCATATTTACTTCTAAGCCACTAAAAATTCTTAATTTTTTATTGATTTTTCTTACTGGACATAATTTTTTCACATTTTTATTAAAATTTGAATCATACGAATGTTGCTTATTTTCCACATATTTTGCAGTTAATATAGTATTGAAATTAACTGTTGGAAAGCACAAATCATCTTTCTTAGACTCCTTGATTATGCCTTTATTTTCAATATAAGTTAAGTGGAAATCAATAGCATCATACACATATACGTAATCTTGAAGTACTGCACTGTTTAAGTTGTTTTCAAATAAATTTAACGGTTTTAATTGTTTTATTTGCTCTTGACATGTTTTATTTTTTACCTTTACATTCTCCTTTTTTTCTTTACTATTTTTTATTTTTGAAATAGTCTTGAACTTTAATTGGTCATTTTCTGATCTGTTGGGAATGCTATTTTTTCTTAAATTATATTTTCTAATAATATTTGAATTTTTGTAGTCAGTTTTCAAAGGACTTTTAAAAGGTTTTGATATCGACTTGCTTATATTAGAAAGACGTTTCGTTGTGGTATTTTTTAAAACATTAGAAATTACTCTGTCAACAGGAAAACTTGTAACATCTTCCGGATTGGAAACACAATGATCACCATTTTTAGTAGAACTATCAGCAATAGCAATATCATTAAAATTTTCAGCTAATATATTTTCATCGGGATTTTGGAGTAAAATTCCATCGTGGGATAGATTTTTCTGAAGTATTTTACTTTTCGAATTTGAAGAAATTTTATGTCTCGCTATAGCTTCATAAAATGAATCAAATGATTTAGATATAGTTCCCTTTGAACGAGTACATCGTTTAAAATCAGCGGTTGATTTTTGAAGTTCCAAATGTTCTGGTTTTTGTTTATTTTTAATTTTATTAAGTACTGAGAATTCTTTTTCAACAAAATTAATTGATTGATATATAGACAATTTTTTTGGCGGTTTCCTAGTTCGGCTTTGTCTTTCTGGAAATTTGTTAAATTTGATTTTAGATTTTCTTTTAAGTTCTTTAGTCAGCTTTGACTTTTCATCTATTTTAGACTTTCCTTGTTCTGTAATTAATTTATCATAATTCTCGTTCATTTTTATAGGATTTTCTCCTTTTTCAAAATTAATAGATTTGGAACTTTGAGAATTATATAAAGAATCTTTATCTATTCGTTCATCGCTTAGTACGACTTCTGTTAGTTGTTCTTGACTGATTACAAATTTATCAAATTCAGTTCGACCATGGATTATATCTACTATATCATTTTCATTTAAAATCGTAATTTTATTATCAATCCCTTCCGAATTATTTGCTTCATTATTTTTTATCTGAGTACCTTCAATAATTTGACCATTAGTCGAATCTAAATTATTAAGATGAGATAATTTTACACTTTCTTGTAATACAGGCGTCTTTGGTGAAATATCAAATTTATTTTCACGATAGCAATTGTTATCAATAACTCTTTCTTCAACGACTTCTGAATTTAGCTCAAATATATCAGGCATTTTAATTTTATTTTCACCAATATACCATTCGTCAAATCTATTTTGTTCTAGATCTTCAATCTGAGATGAATTTAAACTATTATGCTTTATAAGATCTTGGAAATACAAGTTTTTTGTTCCATGATGTCTAATATACCTTTTTTCTCTAAATTCATTCGTAAAATAAGCCAACCTAGAAAATTTGAAAGCTGATTCATCAATATCTTCATCATCGGTTTCAGTTTCTGATTGTATTGGAGTAGCATCTGATATATCTTCTAAAATTGGTGGTTCAATATATTTATTGTCATCATCAGCAATATCGTCCGGCGATTCGAGGTTGGCAGTTTTCACATTCAAAGAAATTTCACCATCTGTACAGAACTCAAACAATCCAAAATCATCCAACGTTTTAGATTTAAGAGTTGTGTCAGTAATGTAAAATGATTCATTGTTACGTTTAGAGTCGAAATTAATAGACATTAAACACTGGGCCTTTTCATCTGGTATTGTCGAATCAGTGGTTGAATACATTAGTTCCAAAGAAGTATTTGGAATTGCACAAAAACTGATAGTATTACTTCCATTATTAACGAAATTATTTTCTGAAACACTATCGATTCCTTTAGAGAAACAATCTACTTTATTTTGATCATCATTATTTTCACAGAGACCAAAAATTTTAGATTTTAAAGTTGTTTCAGTATCTTGGTGTGATGAACTACATGATATTTCAATTTGTTTAGCTATTTCTGAAAGTTCGTTGGATTCTTTAATATTGAGATCAATTTCTTTTTCTGAAACTTCGGTTGGTAAATTATTTTCGCAATTGGAATCAATTGTTTTATGACAGTTATTGATTTTATTCATTATAGTGCAATCGACAGATGATGGCAAAGACACAGAAATCACAGATTGAGAATCACATCTTAAGAGTTCATTTTGACTATTGGTTCCATATTGGGCTACAAATTTGTCAAGAAGAGCATTTTCTTCTTTCTCTAATTCAGTTAACATGTCTTCTGTGTTAAGATTAACAACTTCGGCAATTTCGATACACTGTGGAAGTTCAATATTCGATGAGTTACTTGAATAATTATTTAAATAAGTTGTTGTGGCTACAGAAGGTAAAACTGTACTGCAAGGAGGTAATGTTGTGAAAGAGGATGCATATGATACTCTAGAGTCAATATTTATCTGAGGAGCAGAACACCTGTTAAGTTCTGTAATGTCATCTTTTTGTATATTTTGTAAAAATTGATCTAGAATTTCACTCGATACAAAATTATCTGTTCCTAAATTATTTGGATCATATAAATTATAAGCAGTTGAAAAGTCATCGGAATTGCCTAATTCAGCGTTAGATATCTCCCAAGCCAAAGAAAGAAGATCCTTTTCACCTGAATCTGAATTATCCAAAAGAGTATTTGAATTAAGTTCGTTGTACGAATGTGAAATAGCAATATGGGACTGATTTAAATAATCTGATGAATCATTATTTACATAATAATTGCATTGATATGTACTACGAGTACTCATAGAACTATTGCAATTTTGTTTCAATGTATTACTGCTTTCATTATATTGAGGTGCATCTTGACTGTCTATGCTGTGCGTTGAAGAAGCATAACTGGAATTCTTATGAGATTTTGCTGGAGCTCCCCTTTTACGGCCGGACTTTTTACCTTTGTTACCTTTACGTCTTCCAGGACCAGCAGGAGCTGGAAGAGCAGAAGTACTTATTCCATCTGAATTATTTACGAGTGCATTGGGACTATTTGTTTTAGGTGCAATTAATGGTTGACGATATGTCGGTTTAGAAGGTTTTGGAGCGATAGCTCTCATCTTTTTGCCGGCAGATATATTTAAGTTTGCGGACGGACTATAAAGTGAAAGCAACTGATTCGACATTAACTGACCTGTATGTATTGAAATAGGATTAACACCAGATGTTTGAGATAATGGTGTTAAAGGTAAATTTAAAGGTAAAGTAATAGGATCTCCAGCTTTAAAATTTGAAGGAATTTGAAGCAGAAA
>CAUHTR010008131.1:0-24827 GCA_959609185.1 Schmidtea polychroa
AAAACCATCTATGCTGGGTGGAAGGTCAGGAATTTTTACGTACTTAATATATGAATAGCCCCTTAATTATTTTTTAAATGTTAGACAATGATGATGGTGATGATGATGATAATAATAATAATAATAATAATAATAATAATAATAATAATAATAATAATAATAATAATAATAATAGTAATAATAATAATAATAATAATAATAATAATAATAATATAATAACAGTTTTTCTCCAAAATGCGTACGACGTATTTCTGACTGAAATATTTTGAGTTTTTCCATTTATCTGGTACATTATACTTTTAACTGATTTTGAGTTTGAACGGTAACATAAATATAAATTGTTTTAATTATTTTATTGGATTTTAGAATTATTATGTATATGAATATTGTACGTGACTTCTTTATAGAGGTCCACGTTAGAATCAAATCAATGATACCATTTAGTTTTGGTAAAACTACTCTCAAAATGTGTTTGTTGCTTTAAATTACATTGCGCGTGTCTTTGGCAAAAAAATTCAAATATTAACTTCATATATTCTAAATATAGGTATAAGCAGGGGCGCTTATGCAAAGTTGAATTTATTGATCTATTGAACAAAAATTATTAAAGTGTGGTAAAATTATAATAAAATATAACATGCATCCAAAACATTTTAATATTAACGAGTGAAACATTAGGAACTTCGAACACTAATACTACTGAGGTGTTAACACATTGTTGAGTACACTAGAAAATTCAAATAAATGTTTAACATTAGTTTTTTGGTAATGAAGAAAGTGAGAAAGCGAAAGATGCAGATTAATCTAAAATTCCGTTTCATGTGAATGCGAATCTTTATATAATTTATATTTTTTCATATTATATGCAATTTTAGGCATTAAAACATTTACAAGAGCATACGAAAACTGAACTTTGTCGTGCACAATTCGATAAATGTTTGTTATTAGGTCTTGGTGAAAATTCTGTACAATTAATCAAATACGTCGAATTGTTTGACCAGAATTTTGCTAAATTGAACAAGGAATCAAATCGTTTAATGCAGTCTTCTGAATCATTGATTAAATTCTTTCTTAATAATAATGAAGTAAATTTTTTATTTTATATTATTTAAACTTAAGTTTTTAGCCTATAAAATACGCGGAACAATGTATATCCTCTGCTGAGAAGTCACTTGATTGTTTAGAATATGTTTATGGGGTGCGATTTTGTAAGGAGTTCACACATTTTTTCAGTTTAATGTAAGTTAACTTTGTATATTGGAAATTACTTTCTAAAAATTTTCAATAACTTCATCATTTTCGCGTATTGTAATGAAATTTTGTTTCTATTCGATATATATATATATATATATATATATATATATATATATATATATATATATATATATATATATATATATATATATATATATATATATAGACAGCGGCAATACCGTTGCAAGTTTAATAAAGAAAGATGCAATTCAGATGAAATATTAAAGTCATTCAATAATTGTTTTTAAAAAATAATATTAATAATAGTAAAGTTGTTTATTATTAATAATATTTTGAATAGTAATAATATCAATAATAATAATGATTTATAAAAATTTTCAACACTCAACATGCCGAAAGGGTATATTAGTATTATTATATATATATATACTCAGAGTTTCCCTGACAGATATTTTGTCACCCTATAGGTACTCTCACACTCAACATGTCGCAAGGGTAATGGTCATTTATTATTATTATTGTTAGCAGCAATGAAATCAAATTCATTTTCGGTATCCATTAATAAAATCACTTAAATAAAATATATTCTATATTCACAAAACTGCATTTTTTTCGTAATATTTCAACAATTATCTTCGAGGCTTTTCTTTTTAATTTTGATGTTGATTTCAATGCTGGTTTAATTTATTGATTACGCAATAATATATATTTTAAGCTTATAAATTTTTATTAATTTAAATGTTTATATAACAATTTATGTAATTTGATAAATACAATTTAAATGTTTATTAGCAATTTTCCATTTTATCTTAAACGTGATTTCTATCCTTTCAATTATTATTATTATTTCCAAAGTATTATTATTTTAATATGATTACTTAACAATTAATTCGATTTTATAGCAATCTATTTTTTTAAAGTCGATGTTTTAGAACTCGTTTAAATGGGCAACCCGGATTTTTCTAGAAGAACAACAAAATTTTTAAACTATCATCGGATATTCTTATAATTTGTAAACAACGGTTTATTCTGAATATTTTATTAATCAATAGTTTTAATCTAAAATAGATTTTATCACTATAATAGTTTGATAGTGTAGATCAGATATGTCAAACTTGCGGCCAACTTGATATATCAGTACAAAAAAACAAAACAAAACTTAAAAATAAAATTTTCTATGTAATCACTTCTTATAACTGTTACATTTAGTTTTTATCGCCCATTAAACAAAAAATTAAGGAAACGAACCCCAAAAATCTAGTTAAGGTGCGAAAATAAATTCTGGTTTGTCGTACTATACCGAGGTACGTTGGTTATCCTGCTCGAAGGTTCTCAAACAATTTTGGGATTTGAAAGACGAAATATGTCAGTTTTTAACATCAAAAAAACAAGACATCACCTTGTTTTCTGATACAGTGTGGTGGCAAGATTTATCTTTTATGGTTGATATAACGAAACACTTATCCGATTTAAATTTGAAACTACAAGGAAAGGATCAAATCATTACAAACATGTGTGACCAAGTTAATGCATTCAAATGTTACCACATTTTTTTCAAATTTTATTATTATTATTATTATTATTATTATTATTATTAATAATAATAAAAAATGTTTTTTAGTTTTGTTATGTTTTTAATTAAATAAATATTAACGTTGGTGTGTCAGACTCCACATGTTCTGAAAAACAATTATTTATGTTGCGGCCCGCCGGCTCATGATACTAGTCTAATGCGGCCCGCAGGCCAGTTTGAGTTTGAAACCCCTGGTGTAGATAGATATTTTCATAGTACATGTATAAGAATTTTTCAGACTCAATAAATTATGGATTTCTGAAAGATGAGGCATTTAAAAAATATTATTTTAAATGATCAAAATTACAGAATTATTTCTACCATGAACAACGATCTATTTTTTCTTCATTTGACGATAAGGTAGAATTTCTTTCCAATCAGTATTTTAAAAACAAACAATAATTAAGTTATTCACCAATTATTTCAAAGATTTATAATGTGTAAGCTTCACCGAATCTTATTTCATCAAATAAATTACTTAATAATAGCTTTATATTATTTCGTTTTATATTCCGGTTGCAACAGTTCTTCGACAGAAATTTATGGTGACAGAGAAGATATGTTTATGAGGTGTGATGATATTTTACAAGAACTGATGAAATCTACGAACCATAGTATCTGCAAATCAATTTTCACTGAAATTTTTGATATCGTCAAAAACAGTATAACTATTGAAGAAGTAGCTAAACCAAAATCAAATTCTGAGAAGAAAATAAATTTCCTACTAAGAAACAACACTTTCAAAAATTTAATTTTATTTGGTCTATACAATGAATTAAAAGAAGTAATTTAATACTATATCACTTACATTTATACTATTTTTTAAAAATTAATCTTACTACGTTGTGAGAAATACCATATTTTTCAATATAAGAATGTTAAATTAAAATTTCTGTCAAATTATTTTGCAGATTCTTTTTAACATTTTACAAACCATCATGGATAGATTAATATTCTATATAATATTCATTTTCCTTTTATGGAAAGTACATTCTAAAATTTCAAATAATAAACTACTAAATATTGGTTGGTATCATGGCTATTTCAAAATTTTTAAAAATATGTATACTATCTCAACCTATAATTATTATCAGTTGTATTATTCTAATTAGTGTTAATAATCACCAAATAATTTGTAGACGGATAAATTTGTCAATGTTACTGAACATTGTGCTTTTTCATTTGTGACACACAGGCAATTCCGAAGTTTCTTGGAATACGTGGAGGCAGATTTTACTGATGTATTGTACCACACAAGTGTCCGCAGGATTTAGCGTGGGAAAAGTACTAAAGAGGGTGTGGTATCTCATAGCAGAGATTGTTCTGTTTTTCAATATGAAAAACATCTCTTGTGACTTTTCAAAGGAAATGGAAAATGAGGATATAATGTTAAGGCTGAATGAGCTAAACACAAAACAAGGCAACGTGTATTTGCTCATGATTTGTACCTGGAAGTAAAATCCTTTATATCGAAACTTAAATTTTTTGTGAAGCAGCTTAATGAACAAATTTTTTTTCATGTTCATCTTTTGAAAACACGAGCTGTTACAAGAGTATTATCAGAAAAGTACAGTTCCCAGTTGATGTCTTTAAAAGAGAAATTTATCGTGAGATTTGATGATTTCAAGGTAATTGAAGGACAGTTTCATTTGCTCAATTCATCTTTTGTCTGTGACATTGAAACAACTACTGAAGAACTGCAAATTAATTTTATTAATGATATATTTTTACTTGTATATGAAACAGATTGACTGTTCGTTTAGTAATTCTCAAATTTAAAGTTATAAAACAATATAAATAATTTTAGGAAAAAAATTAAATTAACTTAAATTGTATATACTTGATTTTATTTACGTAGGTACAGGAAACTGCGATGGCATTATTTTGTAAATTTTGGGAAAGTCAAGGAATCATATCTGTTATTACTTGGAGAAAAGTTATGGATATTACTTGGAAACATATGATATATTTACAACCGTTGTGTCATATGAATACAAGGATTGGTCGACAAATTTTACAACTTTCTTTAAGTTTTTCTTCAAGCATTGATAATTGTCTGGATAACAAAATATCAAATCAACTGAATTTTAATAATAATATAATTAAATTTCTACCAATTTTCTACAATAACAATTATGATGTAAGAAAAGAAGTTAGTCAGCATTTAGAACAATTTCTTCGTTCTGATCGGTTGTGGAATTGCCAAGTTAATATTCAAAATATGACGGATTTCCTTGTTTCTTCTGTTAATGATAATAAACATGAAAGATGGTTTCCAAGACGGTTAAATGGACAAGGAAAATCATTAGATGTAAGTTTTGCTTTTTATTTATTGTTTTAGTAAAAATTATTAACATTCGGAAAAGGGAATGTATTAAGTTAAAAAAATCATATTTTTAATAAAAATCAAAGTTCTGCATATGAGGATCTGCTACTACTGAATTTTAATTTTCATAAAATCGAGCAATACGACCTTTATAATTATAACTAAATAAAATTCGTTTTGGTTATGTTGGTATGTTTTAATATAGACCTTTTTATAATTATTATATTTTCTATCGATAATTTCTGCTCTGGGGTTTTCCAATAGTTTCAACTTTGCTAGTTTCAACTTTGTTTAGGTTTCGGAAATAATTAATTTTCATTTTATAAGACATTTATATTTTTTTGAGAATAGATTGAAATTCTTCCTTATAATCGTTTTTTTGTGACATGTTAGTTTCAATTTTCTTATCTTTTTGATCAAGTATAATCAAGAAATTCTGCTTTACAATGTAAAGTTAACGTAATGTTTTATAAACTTGACAAAATTCTTCGCACCGTGACCAATGTATATTTCTGGTTATTTATAGATTTATTTAGGAAGAGCCAAACTTGCTTGTAAGGCTTTATGAAATAAATAATTAAATAACTTAATATACAATGAGCAAAAAATTATGGAAACATGAGATAGAAATTTGTTTCTTTTTTAATCATTTCTGTTCTACTAATGCTTAGGATCCTATCCTTTATATACCAACACAGTTTAATGTGGGCTTTCAAATGGTACTATTTGTGAAATGATGTTTTAGCCTACAAAAGTTTGGCGCCAAAATCGAAAAAATTACAATCCTCTGTACCAAAACTCAACTGTCAAGCACTAAGGTGGCAACATTCTCGTTTGGGGAGCTTTCTCAAGATCTGGAACGGGTTCACTAACACATATCACCAGCATCATTGACAGATTTGTGTACCGTGACATCCTTGAAAAACAATGCTGCCATATGCCAGGGTAAGAATGCCTCATAAATGGAGATATCAACAGTACAACGATCCGAAGCATTTCTCAAAAGTCCTACAAGAATGGTTCGTGAAAAAAAGGTCGATGTCCTTAAATGGCTATCACAATCTCCGGACCTTAATCCAATCGAACATCTATGGGATGGGATGGGAAGACGTCTTGGAGCTCTACGTTTCTCGAACGCGAATTAGTTGTATGAGAAACGTAAGGAAATTTGGTCTGAGACTCCTGTTAGCATTTGTGAGTGCCTTGTGGACGTTATCAGGCAGTTTTGGATTCTGGTGGATTGCCTACAAAATATTAATTATTATCTTGGTGTGAGCTCTTGTTGACATTGTCATTCACTCAGTATTTATTGAGTACAACAGAAAATAAAAATATTTTTCTATACTTATTTAATTCAAAATTGTGAATTTTTTTTAAACAAATTACGAAAAGGCTGTCAAAATCTCCTCTCATTGTTCAATGATTGTACCTTCAGAAAGCCCACATAAAACTGTACCAAGAAGCACTAACGGGAAAATTCTTGGCATTCGCTGAATAAAATGATAAAAGAAGAAATAAATTTCTGTCTCATGTTTCCATACTTTTTTGCTCATTGTATATTCAAAAATACACCAATCTCTGGTTTTTAAAGCAAATCTTATTTTCAATTATATCACACTCTAATACTTGAAATCGTTATATTACTTTTGAAATAAATTCCAGTAATATCTGAGTTATAGTTATAGAATTTTGATTTAAAGTAATTGCGGTCACTTCTATGAAATATATCAAAATTAATATTGTCATATTTATTAGAATCACCTATATTTAGATCGACAACTTTAAAAGATTTTTGATATATATTTATCATCCAATATTGATATAAGTGTTCGAAAATCTGCTGCTGAACAACTTGAAATTTTTTTACAAGGTATTATTTCTTAAAATTTCTTAATTATTCACGTTGAATTTTGTTTTTAGTTGGAAATATGCATAATTATTTTATTTCAAATGGTGGCTTGCATTATGTTCTAGAGTTACTCAAAGGCAAGATACTTGATAAAAGTCACTTGTCTATTCTGGTACCCAGTACCATTTTAATTTTATTGAGAATTGTTCAACACTCAAATGAAATTCGAAAGAATTTATACGACGATTCATTGTTAATTGATAATCTAATCCAAATGGCATTGTATTTTTGCTATGATAAGCAGTGCGTAGCTGATATTAGTTCAATTTTATTTCTTGTGATTTTTAATTCGGTTATAATACAAGATAACTTAAGGTAGTTATTTTTATTTTTAAATATTAATGTTATTTTCAAAACGTCTATTTAATGTCTGGAAGAATAACAGCAATAAAAGTTGACTTAATAACTTATGAGTTTGCCTACTATTGATAAAAAAGACAATTTACTTAGAAATTCACAATTTATTTCAATACAATTATTATTAAAACAATTTATTAATTTAAATTAATAAATTACCATATTATATCTTAGAACTGATAAAAAATTATATTACCTCCATTCTTTAAGAAACATGTCACTTTTTAGTCATTCTATTCTTCATGATTTGATGATATATCTGTGTTGTTTTTCCACTTGATGATCAAAGATAAATTAGGAGTAAAAGAGGAATCTGTGTCACACACACATCACAAACTGCAATTGAATAAACTTCAAAATTTACCTAATTCCACATACTGAAGATCATACATCCGTATCTTAGTTAACTGTTTAACCGATGCAACTGGGTCTATCTAGAAATATTGTTTCTTTATTTAGTATGACTACAATTAAATCATCCTGCAATTTTGATACGATTCTGTTCACATTCTTACAATCTTCTTAAATACTATCAATGTTCTCATAAATCCAACTGAAATGCCCACTGAGTAAACTTTGACTTAAAGCCCATACCTAAGGATTATTGATGTCGATATACAATAATTATGGGTCTTCAGTAGTTTCCAAATGATGCTTATTAGATAATGTCAAACCCCACGAATTCCATCTTCATAGAAATTATACATTTCTAGTCTTGAATTAATTGAATTATTTCAATTTAATTCATTAATCTCGAATTCAACGATATACCAAGACTTTTAAGGAAAATTCAAAGGTTCCAATCAATTATAAGCCTAAAGCTCGAAATTTCTGAAAGAAATCAGCAAATAGAAACACACCAAGTTTAGATTTGAAAATGAAATTATGAATATTTATTAAAAAAATTTTTTTATTTGATTTGAGAAAACTTACTTGAAACATTATTAAACTAAAATGAAAATGGCAAATGGAAATTGAAAATAAGAAATATTATCAAATTTTTTATACGCTAAAAATTGAATACATTGAAAATAGTGACAATAAAAATTTTTAGTCAATGCTACCTCTTTAGGTGATTTTATATTGTTATATTGTTATATTGTTATTTAATTTGGATATAAACAAGTGAGCACATATAGGTACCGGTGACAGAGAAATGGTTAAAATGATCCGTTTTCAGTAACAAAATAAAGTTTTATTATGTTAAATTATTGCTCTTAAAATCGTATTTAAATTAGTTATTTAATAAGAAAAATATATTCCCATAAAATTTAATAATTATATTTCAGTTCAGAAATCAAAATATTGGATGTTATAGGTAATAATATACTGCTTCCATTTCGAGTTGGAAAATATTCTGGTATTGACACTTCTAAAACTGAATGGGCTTTGGCGGATTTCAATAAAATACACAATCAAAAATGGGATTACCAAGAATCATTTGAACGAAATCTAAGAATACATTGGACTTTACTGAAACATGGTGGTCTTAATAACTATTTAAGATATAAATACAGTTTTTACGGAAAGAAACTTATTGATTCCTATGATAATTATGATTTGATTGATGAAATTCTACCGTAATATATATTATTTTATTTAAAATTTTAAAAAATGTAATAATTTTTAATCACATAAATCAATAAATTTTTATGAACATAAAATCATTGAATGAATATAAAATCATTGAATGAATATAAAATAATATTACCATGTTATCCTTAATATCTTTTGATAAAAAATTTATTATTCTAAAACTCCTAAGAATTTTTATTTTCATTTATAGATCATTGATTTTAATTTAATCTTGATAATACGTTTTGAATTTTCTAGAATGTAAAAATAATATTAATTCATTGAAGGATGCACTCATACAATCCACATTCAAAAGCTCCACGCCAGAAGCATTCATATTACAGTTACTTTTAATTTCAATAGACAATGTTATTTGAAAATCGATTTTACTTTATCAAATGATTTATAATTTAACCCAATTTAATCTTCTTAAAAACTTCTTTTAAATAAATTTAGCTTATTAATTTGAATTTTATGACAACTGTAAAATCATAAGGTTTCAAGTAGACATTCAATTTAATAACATATTAAATTTTAAATATTACACTTTTGTTATTATTATTTTCATTACTGTTAAAGTAAAAGCAAATGGTGTTTATTGGATATTTAATATAATTGTATAGTAAGTTAAATTAATTAATCAAGCTGTAAATGAGATAATTTAAGATTTGTTCATGAAGTTTAGTCTTAAAATTAGTATTTATAACATATTAATATTATTAACCTCTTAAGTGACTATGACGTCATCAACATATGCATTACAAAACGCATAAGACTAATAAAAATATATCACAAATATTACTGTTGTTAACATATTATTTTAATAAATATCATCCATATTTATTAATTTTATTATTATTATTTATTGATATATTATTTTATTTTTTGTAACACTATGCCAAACTTGCCGCTGAGGAGCGCATTTCGTTTGAAGAAATAAACCACTTAAGAGGTTAAAAGCTTTTTAAGTATATTGATAGATGGTTATAATCATTATATTAATCATTATGTTATAACCATTATAATATAATGGCAAATGACTTAATGATTTAAATTGCTTAGGACTTTGCTTTTTTCACTGATTCTTTTTAATCATTTCAATAAATTAAATGTGACACTTCAGGGAAAATCTCAATATATTGATGGGCTTTGGAATAATGTAAAGAGCTTTAAATCTTTTTTTAAAAATCAGCTTCTAGAAATGATTGAACCCACTTTCCAAGGCTTTACAAGAAATCATACGGAGTAATTTTCTAAATTACGATGAATTTGCTTATCGTTTTGAAGATTTCAAACAAATGGAAAATAATAATTTTCGTTTTGCAAAGCTATCGGTAGTAAATTTTGAAAAATTGAGTCTAAATATCAACTTTAATTAATAGAGCTACAATAATTATAATTTTTTACTAACTAAATCAATTTTCTGGCTTGCCATTAAGTCTAGGCCGCTTCTTACTGGTCTACACCAAAGCGCATGTAAGATATCTATGTATATTATGGAAATATAGTAATTTAAATATATATTTTTCATTAAATTTACATTTTCTTAAGTTTTTTTAAATTATTTTAAGTTAATAAAATTTTTAATGAAATTGAACTTTCGTATTCATTATAAATTTCACGAAATTTATGAATAGTTCTCATTAACAATATTTATTAAAATTTTATTTAAATACTTATTTTTAAGGCTCTTTTAAAATTTTTTCATCCACTAATAATTTTTGAGAAATTTTTTGTGATTGTAGTAATTTCTTCCTATTCTTCGACTTCGATAAATATTTTATATATTTTATATACCTAAAAATAGTTTATTAATATTTCTTTTATAAACTACGTTTTTCATCATTTTTCAAATTTCTAAAAGTTTTAAATTGGAATTTTTTTAAATCACTTATAATTTCTAATGCCCTTTTTGCTCCTCTAATATTGAGGGGAAAATGAATCTCTTGGAAAATCTTTAAATTGTCTATTTTTATAATTAAATAAATTTTGTCTTTCTGTATATTTTTTACTATGCGGTCGTGTGTTCGTATTTTATTTTTCTACTTTTCTTTAGTAAATGGCCATAATTTATGCCGTACCCATAAATTTTGTCCTTATTTCAAGTAAGTCTATATTTTTTCTTATACTAGAACTAAATTTCTTGCTAAATGTTCCGTGATTTTTGCTCTTTTGTATAATTTTAATTAAATCAGCTAAATTTTCAAATTAAGAAATCATTTATTGCATTAATCTATAACATTACAACATTTGTTTTAATTACAATTCAACCAGAAATTGCTTTTCTAAATCAAAAATTTTAAATAAATTTTTCATTAAATATTATTTATTTTAGACACGTTCAAAAATTGACATTAACAGAAAGCGATTTATATATTCTTAATAATTCGATTCCTCAATTTATTTTGTTTGATAATCTTCAACGGATTGATAATGCTACTAATCATTGCCAAGTTCAATCATCTTTAATTTCAATTGAATTGATTTTGATTTTACGGAATCATACATATCTCAATGTCGACATTTGTGATATATTTAATGAAACTTCTTTATGGATTTCTACTCTTCAAAAATTCTTATTAAATATTCCATCTTGTTCCGCTGACTATATTTTACTCGAGTTCATTATGGATGTTGTGGAAAATATTATAAAACTTTCAATGACAAATCATTTGAAAGATTTCATTCAATGGCTTGTACAAATAGTGATAACTCCGAACAATTCCTTGCTCTATTGTTTAGAGAAAGGCGATCAATTAATTGGCAAGACGGATAGCCGCCGATTAACTTTGGCTAAAAATAAAATTGAATCGAGATTACCAGATTTTTTTCTCTTATTGTTGAGATATCTTAACTTAAATTATCTTCAGATGTCAATAAAACAATCAAATGCAAGATCATCTGTAATCAAAATCCATAAAATTGTTTTTGATATGTGTTTAAATCGATTAATGCAATATTTAAATTATCCATTTGACAATTTGAGCAAATTATTAATTTATATTAATTTGATGTCCAGATCATTAGAGTTAAAATCAAATTTCTTTCAAGAAAACACTTTACAAGTTATTTCCAGTGTAATTAATTTATGTGGGGATCTAATTTTGAAATTTCATACTGGTAGAGAAGAAAGTTCAATTGCATTCATGGGAAGCGGCGTTGTATATTACCTGTTGCGTATTCTCATTGAGCTAATTTGTAATCCCTTGGATTTTGAAATTGATCGTTTAATTGAGTCGACAGTTTGTCAGACTGACTGGCTAAGAAAATCACCTTGGTTAGTCGAGTTAATCGGCTATAGGTCTGTTGATATAAGATCTATGAGTATAACGATAATAAGCAAAATGATTCAGTACGAACAATCCAGAAGTATTTTATTTCGACATTGTTCTGAAATTCTTCCCGAATCTTTGTGGTCAGTTGCTCTGACTCTTTATTTAGATACATCAGAAGCACCCATTGTTCGATCTGAAGCTATAAGTATTCTTCATAATTTATTGGGTAAATTACCATTTCAAAATAATTGGGAAATTTCAAATGATGTCATTCAAAATGATGAGAATGGAGATAATTCTTCACTTTTTATTGATCGTGATTCATCAGGAAAATATCAAGGAATAAATGGATTTTATCAGAAACTTCTTTATTTAGATTTTTTTCGAAAAGTTGGTTTATCTTTGACAAATTTTTATACACTTCCATTTATTAATTGCTCTTATTTTAAACATAAACCATTGTTTGATCCAGAATATCAAATTAATTTTGTTAGCGATTTCCAAAAATCTGTAAACATAAATCAAGTATTGAGTCAGATGAGAACAGCACGCGAGATTAATATTTCTACGCCATTGATGGTATCTTCACTGGCTTCGTTTCTCTGCAACCTTTACTACCACCTTCCTGAGCAAGTGTCATCTCAATTCAATGAATTACGAATCAATACACTTATAATGAATATATTTGATCCTCATACTTTGGCAATGTATATGGAATCGTTTCAAACACAGCATTATTCAACAACTATTGACCTGGTTTTAGCTTTTACAAATTGTGTAAAGCTTATTAGATTGCAAATAAATATGAATTCCAGCTCGAAGGATTCATTTTTGATTGATGAAAAATTCATTTCAACCATCATTCAATTATTAATAGCAACAAGGCCGACATCTGATTTCAATGCATCTCATGACAATAGGTTAATGAAACTAGATCTTCACAAATATATTAGTCACTTGAGAATTGAAATTCTATACTTATTGATCAGTTTAGTAACACCAACTCCAATTAAAAAACATGCTAAACTAATGCTAGCTCATGTTGCCTCACATGTTATCGGAATTTTTAATTGTATCACAGAAATGATTGAAATAGAGTAAGATCATTTATTATAATAATATTATTATTGTAAGTAATAAGTTAAATAAAGCTTAACTTAATTAATTAACTAATTTAAATATTTTATATTAATTAATTCTGAATTTAATAAGTATAGTATAATTGTAAATATTATAATATAATTATATAATTTAAATTAACAAAATGATTGTAGAATGATGTTTTCATGCTCAAGATATTGTTGGCATAAAATAATCCTCATGTTTGAATATTGGAAATAGTAATAAATTTTTCAATATGGATACCATCATTACTCGGTCTACACAGTCTAAAAATTATTATTAAGCGATGATTACGTAGCAGCATTAATTCAATGTTAAACAATTAAATGATAATATAGGTCTTTTACTTCGAATTATATTATTATTAATTATCCATTTTTCCTCTATATATTAATAACTATCGTAAAAAACAACCCCAAAAATTATTTTTAGATAGGAAAAAATTTAGATTTATAGTTAAAATGAATTAGAACTTACACTTTCAATTTTATTTCAATATCCCTTCAACATTTAATTTTCTAATTAGTCATTTGATAGGAAATTTCAATTTTGAATGTATTAGCTTTGATTAGGTATACATATTTTATAGATGCAATGTTTTACAAAGTTTCCAGCATATGCTCTGAATTTTTCATGGATTACTATTTCAAATTTTCATAATTACATAAAATTTTAATGTTTTTAAAACATACATTGCGTCTAATATTCTCTTTGTTATTTGCGAACTTCGCTGCATATTTTGTGAGTTTTTCAAATTCTATTTTCTGATAACAACATTAATCAACAGATTCTCCCAACAAAGCAATCCACGTTATTCTCTGAAATTGCGTAATTCTTCATAGTAAACACGCTGTATGGACAAGGGCTGAGAAAAATATATTTTTATTGCAATATATTGGATTTTAATTAAGTAATATCGTCATATCAAATATGTTCGTCCCAAAACTACTAATTTATACGGATGGAGCAGGCTTTAACAATTGTCAAAAACCAGATTGAACTAGAATTTACAAAATTACAATAAATCTGTAGGAAAACAATCGGAATTGCAATTAAGAAAGCATATGATGCAGTGTTTAAAATTGTGATAAATATGCTACCTGAAAGGTTTTGTCTATGTTTTGATCCTTGGACGGAAAATGGTACACATTTCGTTGCCATTTATGCTATTTTTAGTAATTCAACAAAAAATACTAAAAACATTTTAATTGGATTCAGTACCTTAATTGACGAATGCAATTGGGGACCAAAAAATAACTACGTTTTTTAATATTTTTTTTATTTAAACTTTGTATTTTAATAATATTTTTTTATTTTAAGAAATAAATTTAAATATTTATTTATTTTGCTGAAACTTTTAATATTTAGAAATAAGAAATCAGGAATAGTTGCGTTGTGCTTCGTTTCTGTTTTTCTATGTCTTAAATTCGAGTGAATCTAAATTTAATTCATTAATAAGATCATTGGAAAGCCAAAAATTTTTAAATTCTGAGCGAGTCATGATTGAAGATTTTACTGAGTTGCTGTTAAAAAAACGTGAAAGTTTATCTCGAATAAATGTAAAATCACATTCCAATACAGATATAAGTAAAAATGAAAGAATAAATGTTCATAACACTTTGAAAATTTTATTGGGAACTTCACAAGTTGTGAAGAATTACTTGGTAGGAGGTAAAATAGTTCTAAATTTTTTTATTATTTAATTCTTTTATATGTCAGTGGGCTTTATCGAAAGCACTTCAGTAGAAATAAAATATTTACATTCGAAATTGGATAGTTGTGCTCAAACTAATGTAGATATGAGTATGAGACAGAATAAAGGAAATATAGTTATTGAAAATAAAATTCCATCATGGAAACAAATAATTAAAGAAATAATTTCTGTATTAGAATTATTGCAAAATTTCTTTTATGAAGATACCGATGCTCAATCAATTGCTGTGTCAGTGGGTTTGCAAAGTGTAAGTAGAAATTTTTTATTATTATTAAAATAAATTGTTAAGATATTCCTACAGTTTTAATATTAGAAATTGTACAAAATTCCACAACTTAAAATAAATTCTTGTTCATTAAAATCAGAAATATAAAGTAAATATATTTAACGCTTTCATAAAAGGCTAAGAATATATTTGCGAATAAATAATTATAAATAAAAACTGGTATGTTGGGTTGAATGAATGAAATTTGTTTATATAACTTTGATAAAAAAATAATACTATAGTTACATCTAAAGAAGTAGTCATTAAAATTCCAAATATTTATTTAATAAAAATTTTGAAAAATGTCTCTTTTAATATAATTTTAAAAACAAACCAACTTTAAAAAAAACTCGTCTCAATGTATATTTTAGTATAAAGTGATGATTACTTGGTAGCAGGATTAATTAAATTTTAAAACAATTAAATTATAATTTTGGTGCCTTTTGGTGCGAAAAATATATTTAATACAAATGAAAAAATTTTCGACTATAAGATAGACCCTTTCTATTTCATTGACTATGAGATTGAAAAGAACTATCTTATAGTCAAAAATTTTTTCATTTGTATTAAATTTGCAGCAAAAGGCTTAAATTATCATTTAATTGTTTTAAAATATATATTTTAATATTAGAAATATATAAAATATTAAAAGTACTTTTAAATTAATAAAAATCGCTATTTGTACATTTTTTTCACTATTATTTCGATAGCATCACTATCACTCAGGTTACCTACATTCACTATAGTTATTCAACTAGGGATGAATACAATATTGATAATTTATAAACAAATTATTAAATCTATAAATTTTTAAATTATAAATAACAATTTTAAATAATTAATTTCAAAAATAATTTTTAACAAACCATTTTCAAAGTGTAAAATAATTCTTTTAAAAATATCAGTTTTAATTAATTTTTTTAATTATCTTAACAAAACTATTATTCAATGTACATCAACATCCAAAAACTTAATTAAAAACATTCAACACACACGTATTCACTGCATTGATTTTAGGATTAAAAGTTCTTATCAATAATGCTTCACATATCAACCGCTCAAAACAATTATCAAAAATTTTTTGATAAGATTTTAAAATCCGACATTCCTAATTCTATCATACAGACTTTATTATGATCCTTAATATTGGACACTCCCTTCGGTCGACAGTGTTCTTGAACTCGAGTACAGAGGTGACGGGAAGTCTCTCCAATGTATGTAGCAATACACCCATTACATGTGAATTGATAAACGAGATCCGAACACAACCCAAACGGCGTTTGAGATTTACTGACAAACATACTACGTACTTTGCACGATTTCGAAACAATTCTTTAATTCAATTTATCCAGCTGTTTACCTATCTTTCTTTTGAAATCTTTACATCCTTTAGAATACGGCAATACCATCGTATATTTTTGCTCATCTTGTTTGTTAGTATCAATACTCATATTCACTACATCATTCGACATATCAATCAATTTACATTCATTCATACTACGATCCTTAGCATTGTTCATACATTTATCAACACTCTCTTTCAACGTTAACAATAAAACCGTTTTGAGTAACCATTTTTCACCAGTAATTCAACTAATTTATCTACACTTTTTACTGAATTTTTTAAAGTGGAAGATAAGCACCATGATCGATAAACCAATCCTTTCACCATATTTCTTTTAGTATGGAGACCAGTATCTGTTGGTTTTCTAAAAATTTCTGTCTCATATTGTTTTAACGTAGAATGCAGGTTGATTTTCCTTCCAATTTTTTCTTAAATAGAAAATATCCAGAACTTTGTTGGGTTGCTTTTTGACATTCCATGGCCAAAGTTGCTGTGATAAGATCTCTCATTGTTCTTATCATTCTTTTCACTAAACCACTAAGAAAATAAAGTGTAACTATTTTTATATTTTAGCATTATGTGACTACAAATTTTTACACATAATGTTCAGGAATTGTTTTCATCTTTTTCAATAATTAACAGTCGATCTTCATACCTTATAATAATACTTGTTTGAATAAAAATTCTTTAGGTATGCCATGTCGTAAAGTTGACTCATTCTTTGTAATCATAAAGGTTTAAAACTCTTATTTGAAGAATTAAAAAAGTTTTTTGTTAAATAGACAAAGCAGGGTATAGTAATAAATAATAAATACCAGGAGATAGTAAGATACCTGACAAATATTTTAAAAACATAATGAGTCTTTGCTTAATGGATATAGCCGAATTTTTTAAAAGTCTTTGTCTTAAAATATTAAGGGATAGAATAAAAAATTGTAAAAAGATTCTATTTTAAAAAATTCTTTTAAGAATTAGTTTTTGATACTTTCATGCCAAATGTTACACCGTATTATAAATATTAGAACTTTTTGGTAAAAGACGAAAATTTTAATGATGAAGCAAACAATGTAATGCCAACTCATTCGGAATCCATTGAAGCATTTTGGATTGTAATTACAAGAGCAAAACAAGATAAAATTGAATACGTATCATAAATGTATGAATTTAAGAAAACTTCGCTATTTATCTGACAATTAGAGGAAAAATAATTCACATCAAATTAAAATAATTGATTTTTGGTTACCAATAAATAAATAAATTGAAACTTGATTTATAATTTCACTTTTATTAGTTTTAATAAAATTTTTCTTATCCTAACGCAGTGGTTCTCAATTAATATAAAAGCGCGGAACACCATTCACATGATTTTTTTTACGCGGAACACTGACCAAAAATACTTGCCCACAATGAGTGACCAATCACAAATTAAATCTGTCGTAAACGTAAACAATGCCTTCTTATAAGCAAAGAAAATATCACGCGTAACAATAACAAGCAATAAAAACACTTTTATATTTGTATGTTTATATATCTGTGTAACGGCTTTCTTATTGATTCATCTTATGAAAATATTAATTGTGGTTTTTGATGATATGTATCGTACATGAAAATTTAAAGATAAAATGTCATTTTTTTTCGCGGAACAAGGGTTGAGAACCACTGTCCTAACGCAGGTATCACGACAATTCGTCTACAGACTTTTGGTCTACGACATATCGTCTACTGACACTTGGTCTACCACAACAATTCGTTTACAGACTTTTGGTAAACGATACTTCGTCTACCTTGTTTCGTATTTTATATTAAGCAGACGAAAAGTCTTTAGAAAACATGTCGGTAGACCTAGTGTCGGTAGACAAAGTATCGTTTACCAAAAGTCTGTAGACGAATTGTCGTGGTAGACCAAGTGTCGATAGACGAGTTGTCGTGGAACCCCTAACGCATCCTAACGTCTATTTTTATTTCCAAATCGTTTGGATAATCAAGATTTTACAGTAATTAAAAAAATGCTACTATTAATATTTAATGAATAAATCATTTATTAGATTATATATCGTTTATGGACAGTGGCACTTCTTGATTCTGGATTATTGCATTGTCTCCTTAACTGTTTAATTAATTTATCTGCTGATACAATTAAAACTGCAAAAGCCATTGTAACATGTCATCAAGTTTACCAACAATCTGGCCAACCTCCATCACAAGGTTCGAGTATTTCTCTCATTGAAAACATTTGTCGCTTAACATCAGCTGATTTGACAGCTTATCACTTGAGAGAAATTACTGTGAAATTAATTTTTCAATTGTTATCGAATCTTATTTGGTGTCCGGCAGGAATAAATATTTTATTGCGAGTATGTCGTTTTGATCAAAAATGCAGTACTTTGAACTGTATGTGCTTTAGACTCGATTTCTAGACAAATTTGAACAAATTAATCCTAATCAATTACAGAAAAGTGCTTCAGGCATTGCTATTCAAAATCTTTGGCTTGGATTGATGATTAGTTTGTCTTTCACAGAAGAAGGCCAAAATGCTATTATGAAATCTAATGGTTCAGGAATAGTGAAAGTTCTTAATGCACAAAACAATATAATCGTACTTAGGTCTTCCACTTTATTGATTATTAGGAATATGTGTACGCATCCTGTTATAAAAGTTAAACTCATGGTTGATGGTAATTTATAAATATTTTTTTATTCATGAATTTTTATTTATTTTTTAATAAGATAATCCTCATATAACATGAGAATTAGTAATTCAAATACTGTGTTAAATAAGTTACATATATTTGATTTATATAATTGTAAATTTTTTTCACTAAATTTAAATATATAAATTGTCAATTAGGAATTAGATATAACCTAATAACTTATTATTTTTTTAAAAAAATGTTTCTGTGTGTTTTATTAATTTCATGCGATGAATGTTTTATAAAAATATGCATATTGTTTTACTAAAATGTAAATTTCATAATAAATGAAGAATTTTGGTACTTCACCACTTTTTATTTTTTTTTACAAAATGAGAAATGCCAATACAAAATATCAAACTGCAGGTGAAAATCTAGGATCTTCCAAAAACTGAAGAAAAATCAGCTTGTCTGCTTCAAGGTAAGGGAATGCTTATGACTCATAAGAACTATAATAATGGTTATTCAATGAAGCCATATTTAATATAAATAAGCCACATAAAGTGTAAATTTTGATTGTAAATATATGACAATCGTAATTTAAGAGTTAAAATTATAATCCTGTAAAATATCTATTTTAAAATATTATTAGTTATTAAATTTTCAAGATTTTGAAACATCAATTTGATCGACTTTATGAATTGTTTTTATATTTTATATTTACTTTATAAAATAAAAGAATATTTATTTTTTCCAGTATTAAAATTTTTCATTTTAGGATCGAGTTTAATAAAAAGTATAAAAAATTGTCTTGACTCAAATCATGTTTACATAAAGCAACTGGCTTTATCGACATTAAAAGCACTACTATATTCAAATAACAAGGTAATTTGTTTTGTAGATAATATCCAATACATTAATTGTGAATTTTAGATTCGAGTCTATTTGAAATCAGCTAACCTCGCGACAAAATTAATGAGTCTCAGAGAAATTTATGAAAATGATTCGAAAAATGATTTATTGTTGGATATTGTATCATTACTCAATGCATTTCAAGATCCAAAGGAATTTCGAACACAATAATTTTATAAAATTTATTTTTCAAAGCATTTCTTTGTTATGCTGTTCATAAAATTACTTTGTTTTTATACATAATACATCTTTTTGGAAATTAAATTTCTAATCAATGCCATTTTTTATATTCAATGAGAATTTTTCAAAGCAGCATCGTGAAGTTTTTTGATAAATGACGGAACTCCTAAATTAATAATTTATAAATATTAAAATAATTTTTAAAATGTTAAAGGGGTTTATAAAATCATAATAATTTATAACTATAATAAATCATTTACAGAAATTTTTAGAAAAATATGACCAAAAAAATTTTGACGAAAATTTTGAAAACTCAACTTTGACATAATTTCGTAAGATTTATTTTCAATTTTTAATAAATTTCAACTTTGCTGCCTGATGTTGATTTTGGAAACAAATTAGAAAATCTAAATTTTATTAACCTAAATTTAAAAATTAATATTTCTATAGAATTTCAGGACTTGAGAAAATCAGTATAGTTAATGCAATGTAAATTTTCCTTTTTTCCTTAAATGCTGTAAAAAGAAGATATTTTTGGAGATTAATAAATTATATTTGTCAATTAATTACTTACTTATCGAAACAAATACAAATTTTTATTAATAAATATCTAAAATATCCTGTAAAAATTAATTTTAAATAATTTATAATAGAAAATCCTGAAAAAAAGTAATATTTACAAGTTTGAATAATGATCCATAACTGTAACGCCAAATCTCGACTCTTCATATTTTAAGATTTCACTTTTTAAACCCTTATTTTTTTCAATCAATCAGGATAAAAAATTTATCATAAAAAACTTTTCTGGCAATTTGTGATTTGACTAAAATCAATTTTTTAGCATCATAAAAATTCTGTATAAAATGCGTTTAATATAAATACTTCTAAACTAACTAATAAAGTTTTAATTAAAAACAAATTCCTTTATTACACAAAATAATTTAAAAATGACTAAAAATTAATTGGGTTAAAAGAAACTGCAAACTCCTCTTGTCCAAACTGTAGTGCCTCTATTTTATGTATATTTAGAAATTAACATAAATAGATAATATTAAACAAAATTATTATATAAAAAAATTTAAGATTTTAAAAACTTTGTTTAAATTAGTAGAAAAAACGCACGTTCATAAAAAGCGAAAGTAGGTAAATATGGGCCCGCGGCCTAATTTTGGTGCATGCCCTCACCACACAATAATTAGTCAGAAGTTAACAAATATTTTCATTAATTATTTCCTTTTAATTTATTGTTTTTATCTCTGATCATGGTTGGTAAAAGAACATCAAAATTACAGTTTTTTTATTTCAAGGAAAAATAAATCTGTATCGCCTGCAATGATATTAATTTTACAGTTGAATTCGTTACGATAATTTTGTAAATCTTCATACTGCAGCTGATACATTATAAGTTTAGATAAATTCAGTACAGTTTCGCAAATGTAGCTGGGTCTATCTAAACAAATAGTTTCATTAGTCAGCAAAACTGATACTAAGTTTTTGTCAATTTCATAAGTCCTTTTAAACGTTGGTTTAGATGTATATGTAATTAACCTAGAAGCCGAATTACATAGCCGCAAATTCAGACGTTTTTTTCAGATTCTCTACGGTCTTGCCATAAAGACTATTATTTAATAACTTATAATAATTTTTATCCAAGACATTACTCGATTCAGCCCTAAGTCAGGTATTGGTATCGATGTAATGTTTAAAAATATTATCGTTTGTGAATTTACTTGCCTTATGTAAATGAGTTAATTTTACACCAAGAGAAAGAAAAACCTCGAGGAGTCTCCAATGAAGAACAATGAATGAAGTTCTTCTTGGGATGATATGTCTTAGGATTCTCATCCGTGAGAACATCCGTTTTCAAATCATTAAATAATTCCATAAATTCTATTTAATAAATGATATACTCAAAAAACTTGTCTCTTCTTATTTTTGTTATTTAAACAAACTTCAGTTTTTCTTAAAATATTTTTTGATAAAAATATATTTTAAAAATGATAAATTTCTTTCTTCTTTTTAAAATATTTTTCAATAAAAATATATTTTAAATTTTTACAAATTTTCTAATTAATCTTTAAGAATCTTTCAACCTCCTCATATCCCCCTCTTTAAGATATTTTTTAAGTTTTTCCACTTTTCTTTCAATCTTTTTACCATTCTCGTTTCTTAAGATATATCGTCTGTCATGTACTTTATCGATCACTTTATATGGTCCCTCATATCTGTTCTGGCTTTTGTTGCGTGTTTCTAATTTTACTATTACATCTGATCCTACGTCAAATTTCCTCCTTGTTCGTTCTTCTTGTTCTTCCTTTACTCTGTTTTCTTTTGACCCGTACCATTTCTTCCTGCTAATCTTTTTTCCAAAAACTATCTCTGTCGGGCTTTTTCCTGTCGTTTTTTGTTTGGTTGCATTTAATGTAAATTCGACTTCTGGTAGTATCTCTGCCCAATCCGTCTTCCTTCTGTCTCGTAAAGTAGCATTTATCAGCTCTCGTATTGTCCTGAATTGCCTTTCTACATGTCCATTTGTTTGGTGATGGTATGGACTCGAAAAACATAACTTAATATCAAGTTTCGTTGTGAATTCTCTCAACATTCCTGATTCAAACGCCTTCCCACAATCAACTCTTATCTCCTTTGGGCACCCAAATCTTAAAATCCATTTTTCTAAAATCGTTTTCTTTATTGTTTCCTCGTCTTGTCTTGTTATAGCTGTAAGACTTGATGCTTAATTTACTGGTCTATTATACCCAATATATACTTCTTACGTTCTTTTGTTTCTTGCATTGGTCCAAATATATCCACGAATATAATTTCAAACATTTCGGTTGATTCTAGTTTTTTACTGGTTCCTTCGTTGTAATTGTGATAGCCTTGGTTTTTTGCCAAGTCTTACAACTTCGAATAGTTTCCTGAATCTGACTCCACATGTTTTTCCCAATATATCTATCTTTCATATAATCGGTTATCTTCTCGACTCCAGCATGACACAATAGTCTAAGTGTTTCCTTTATGGTTTCTTGTATCTCGTTTTCAGGTATCATCGTTTCCTTTCGTAATTCTTCTTCCAAATTTATTTGTTGATTGGTGCTTCTACCTTCTTCTTTGATCGAGTCTAGTAATCTAGTTTTTATCTTTCCTTTCTTAGCTTCTTCGTGAGCCATTTGACATTGAACACACGTTTCACATTTAGTTCTGGACACCATGTCTGCATTTTGGTGATTAACACCCTTTCTATATTCAACAATTATATCCAAACTGCTCAAATAATTGATCCAGGTTTGGAATTGTGAAGTAATTGACTTCTTGGTTGTCATCATAAACGTGATCGCCTTGTGGTCTGTCCTTAGCGTGAATCTTATTCCGTAGAGATAGTGCTTAAAATGAATACAAAAATAGTATATCGCCAATAGTTCCTTCCTTTTAATGCAATATCCTTTTTCATGGCTCGTCATCGAGTGTGATCCATACGCAATTACTCTCTCCTTTCCATTTTGATCTCTTTGCGAAAGCACTGCTCCAATGTTATCAAAACTGGCATCAGTATCTAAAATGAACTCCTTTCACAGATCCGGAAAGCATAGGATCGGTGCCATTGTGAGTGCTAACTTCATTCTCTCGAATACGTTATTTGTTCCTTCAGTCCATTCCAGTTTTTTGTTACTCGGACCGCTACATAATTGTTCTAACATCCTTGCTTTCTTTGCATACTCACTGATGAATCTTCTATAATAATTGCAAATGCCTAGAAAGCTTCGAAGTGTCTTTACGCATCTTGGCTTCCCAAAGTTTTGTATAGCATGAATCTTAGAAGAATCGGTTTTTACTCCTTCTTTACTGATTATATGTCCTAAGAATCTGATTCTTTCTTTATTATTTGACACTTTTCTGGATTAATCTTTAGTCCTGCTTCATCGATCGCTTTTAATACTTCACAATGTCATCCAAATAGACCATTGCTCCATTTATTTTGCCTATTATTTTTGTCATAATTTCCTGGAACGTACCTGGTGCTGAAGCAATTCCGAACGACATTCTATTGAAACAGTATTGCCCTTTCTTTGTTGAGAATGCTGGTGTCTCTTGCGATTCTTCGTCTAACTCCATTTGCTAATATGCAATACCAATATCGATTGAGCTAAAATAAACGGACCCTCCTAACAAATCTAACATCTCGTCTATGTTTGGCATTGGGATTGCCTGTCTCTCTGTTACTGCATTCAGCTGTCTGAAATCCAAGCATAGCCTAATATATTTTTTCTCTTTTCCATACGCAGATTAACGGTGTGTTCCAGGGGGAGTTGCATTTCCGTATAATTCCGTTTCGTACAAATTTTGTATTGCTTCTTCAATTTTTGTTTCCAAATTCAATCGTTGACGATATGGTTTTATGTTTATCGGTTAACCTCTTGTCTTATGTTTT
>CAUHTR010008131.1:24928-84006 GCA_959609185.1 Schmidtea polychroa
TCTGTGTGTATTGTTTCGAAGACTTCGCTGCTTGGGAAGTTTACTTTTTGAGTTTTGAGTTTTTTGTTGTTTTCTTTAATTGGCAGCTGTGACAACTTTTGACGTAGTTTTTGATGTCTTTCCGCATGTTAGGCCATATATAATTGTTGTGTATTAACTCGAATGTTACTTTGTTTCCCGGGTGATTAATCTTGTGTATCTTTTCGATACAGCTTTGTCGGAATTCCTCGGGGAGTAATATTCGTTTGTTGCTTTCGTTTCAGACGTCGAGCCATACTCCGTTGTGTTCTTGTAATTTCAAACTGTGTTTAGTGGGAAGCCTGTTAATTGTTTCTTGTTGTTTGGATTTAATTTGATCCAGTTTGATTATCTCTTCAAATTCCAGGGAGTTTATATCGCTTTCGATTCTTGATAGAGCGTCTGCTGTAATGTTTGATTTTCCCGCTACATAATTTATTGTACAGTTGAATTGTGAAATGAAGTTGATTTGTCTGATCTGCCTTGGTGAAGGATTCTTCATTTCAATTGCATTTGTTAGCGGTTTGTGGTCTGTGAATATTTTGAAAGTTCAAATGTATCGGTTGTTTGTTGTGTCCAGTTTATTGTGACATTCCGTTTTGTTTTGATAATGTCGTTTAGTGGTGCTAGTAATTTACTAAAGTTTGGGATGTAAGAATGGTAAAAGTTTACCATTCCTAGAAATCTTCTCAATTCTCTTGTGTTTGTTGGCAGTTTGTGATTTTTTATGTTGTTTATTTTATTTTCGATTGGTTGTGTTTCTTTGTCGTACAGTGTGTGACCAAGGAAATTTATTTCAGCTTTCATCAATTCGCATTTTTGTGTGTTTATTTTCCATTTTGCTTTGTTCAGCGTTTCGAATACTTTTTCGACGTCTTTTAGGTTTGTTTCTTTATCTGTGCTTGTTATTAGGATGTTGTCCAGATAAGCGATTGTGTTTTTATTTTTTTTCATTGTTTGGTCCATGAATCGTTGGAACGTGGCTGCTGCGTTTCGTAAACCGAAAGGCATTCTATTGTATTCGAACATTCCTATCGGTGTTGTTTGAATGTCTGACTATGTTGTTTTCCAACAGCTCGCTGAAAATGTTTTTTGTGATTTCTATTTTTTGGGATCTAGTGGTCTTACTTTTGCGTGTACTGGATTTCCATTTGCCAGTATTGCGTGTTCGGTAGTTTGTTCTGATTTGTCGTCAAATTGGACTGGTTCCATTATTTCTTTGTATCGTTCTAGGATTTTGTTGATTTCTGGTGTAATTTTTTCTAGATTAGTTTTGTTTTTTGTGTTTAAGGTTATTACGCCTATGTCAATTTTTGGTTTCTCTCTGTTGCTCGTGATGTATTGTGATGTTGTTGTATCGGTATTTTCTAATATTTGTTTGCTTTTGCAATCCACTAGGAGGCTGTATTTTGTTAGGAAATCTGCTCCTATTATTACTTGTTGAACGTCAGCTTTTGTGAATGTCCAATTGTAATTTTTTTGTTTATGTTCAGATTTAGTGTTTGTTGTCCGACTGTTTTGATGCTTGTTCCGTTGGCTGCTGTTAACTGTTTATCTGCAGATTTGTATTTTTATACATGTAGTGTGGCAGTAATGAGATCACCGAACCGATGTCTATTAGAAATTCTGTGTTATTTGTGTGAGGCCAAAATGTATTGTTTTTGCCACTTGGTGCTATCATTGGTGACTTTTTTAGTTTTCCTGCTCTGTCTTGTAATAGTCGCAGGGTTTTACGCATTTATGCCTTGTCACCGAATTTGTTATGAAAGTAGCAGTAGTTTTGTTTAGAAAATCGTTTCTTGAATCCCATTCTGTGCTGTTGTTTCGGTAATTGTTGTAGCGGCTTGGGGAGTTTGACCGGTTTCGGTAGTGATTGTTTGTGGATTGTCTGCGACTGAAGTTTTGCCTGTTGTTTCCGTCTGGAGATTGGTTGTCGTTTTGTCTGTTGTGATTGTAATATGGTTGGCTTGTGTCGTAGTTGTTTCTGTTGTATACGCAGGGCCTAGGAGAGAGTGCGGGGCCCAGGACCAATCTTTTTTGGGGCATTTTTTTAATAATTAAAAAATATATATAGTTAGTGACAACACAAAATAAAAAAAACAAATTTTATTATATTAATGATTTACGGGCTTTTGAAATCGCAAATTTATCAATTATTTCACTAAAATTTAGGTTTCTTGCAATATCGTTATTAATATGCAGCATTGCTAATCCATTTAGCCGCTCTTGCACCATTGTGGATCTCAAGAAATTCTTAATACGTTTTTGAGGTGATTTTCGCTGATTTATCGATAGCTTCTTTTCGCTTCTTAATGTCTTCCTTTTTTTCTGCTCCACTCTTGTCTTTTCATCTAAATTAAATATTCATTAAATTAAGGGATATATTTCAATCGAAAAAAAATTTTCATACCTTTTGTTCACTTTATTTTAGTATTAAAATTTATCTAAATTAATTTTTATCAAATAGAAGCACAAACAATATAAACAAACTTTAATTCAGTTTAACACCGACAATTTTAAATTTAAAACTTCAATGAGAAATTTTCGAAATATTTCAAGCCGTTTCATTTCATTTTTTTATTAGAGAAATTTTAATGAAATTTAAAATATTCTTTCGAATTCCACGCTAATTGGGTTTAAATTAGGGGCCCCAACATCATATCATTAATAAACGAAAATTTTTTAAAATATTTTTAAAAATCTCTTATTCGTGGATTTCTGGTTTATTGTAGTTTGTTTTATTTCTGTTGTAGTTTTGAGTACTACAGATTGTGGGGTAGATTTCTTCGTTTATTTTATCCGCTATGTCAGCGAGTGTTTCGACATCAGCGTTACTGCTCGCGGCTAGGATTCGTCTGATTTCTGGTGGCATCGCCAGCATGAAGAATTCTTTCACCAGTTCGTTTGATCCGGAGTTTGTTATTTTTGGTTGTAAATACTCCAGTTTTTGTTTTAATTGTTGTAGGAAATCTGTGGGTTTGTTGCCCCCTAACTGTTTATTGTTGAGGCATGACTCTAGCATTTGCCTTCTGTTGACCTTGTTTTTGTTGGTCAGTATTTTGCACAGTTTTGTAAAAGGGTCGTCGTCTTTTGATATTTCGTCGATTTGATCGGCGATTTCGTTTCATTTGTTGCTTGGGAGTACCGCTATTATGTTGGAGCATAGGGATTTTGTTGACTTGACTCCAGATAGCGTTAGGGTTAGTTTCGCGAATTCTAACCATTTTTGTGGTGTTCCGTTGTCATTTGTGAAATAGTTGGGGATGTTTGTTTTTGGGTTGATTATTGAATTAATGGTATGTGTGTTTTCTGTGCTGGTGTTTGGCTTGTAGTAATAATTTGTATTTTACCTCATGTGTGTATTTTCGTCATTATTGGTTGTTTGTGAAATGTTTGTTGGGTTTGTTTGGTTTGATGCCATTATATGTTTTGTTGCTGTTTCAGGACAGCTGGTGTGAATGTGTGTAAGAATATATAAAAATATACAATAAAATTAACAATAACAAATTTTCAACAATAAATTTTCAATAATAAAAAATACTAATTATACATTGAATGCGCCAACAGAAACATTAAAACAATTATTTATTGACGAATCAGGCTTTAATCTTCATCTAAGATGATCATTTGGAAGATCAAAAGAGAACGAGAGCTATATATACAGTTTCAGTGATAAGGGGACGAAATATCACTATGATAGTTGTAATCCATTGTAAAATAATTAATGATTCTTCTTCCGTAATTTGCATTTATAATGATCAATCTTTGCATGGATCTAGGGTTATCTTGGATAATGCCACAATACATGAAATTGTTTATGTGATGAGCCTGTTTGTTAATTCACAAAGATGCTCGTTAAATTTCTTATCACCTTACTCGTATATGCTCAATCCAGTCGAACAAGTCTTCTCCAAAATCAAGTTTTTTGTTAAATACAGACTTGCCCATAACCAGTATAACAATACTCAAAGTCTTCTTGGGTTAATGGATATGTCGCTTGAAACTTTGAACAATATTTTGAACACATGGTTTGAAATATTTCACTGTCCTTGGTCAATCATGTTTTTGATTGATTATTTAATTGATTTTTCTTTATCTTTTACTGATAATATTGTAGAAATATATTAATTTTAAAAGTAGTTGAATTTATTATGTAAATACACTCATACCTCGCTTTACGGCCTAGATACGTTCCAGGAAAGTTGGCCGCAAAGCGAAACGCCGCATAACGAATCAAATACATTTTGATACAATTACATATAAATTCAATAGGATTTTTGGCCGTATAACGAAACATGTTAGGCCGTAAATCGAAAAAGTGCCGTAATTAAAGTAGGCCGTTATAGCGAAAAGCCGTATAAAGAGCAGCTGTATAGCGAGGTATGAGTGTACTCTATTTCTTATTTAACAATTTTGAGTACTCAACAAAAATATCTAGCATACGACAAAATTATAAAAATATATGGCAGTTTTCAATATTTTTAAAAATAATCTAGAAATTTATATTGATTAAACTTTAATAATTAAAGCTTTACCTGATGAAGAAGCCCATTTCATTGCAGTCCTGGGAATATTTGCTTTTGGGTTGTCGTAATAAATTAAAAAATAATCCATTCCAGGCTATAATAATTAAAAAATAAATTTTCATGTAATATTTATAAACTTTATCATATTTTGAATGAGCTTGGACGAATAATTTTGAGACATATTCCGTTACTCTGACTATAGATGGAGAAGATTTGTCATGTTCTAAAATTTTGTCTAGAAATGGATGATTTCCTATTGCTCTTGAAACAACAATTGCAATTCCGTTTTCGGAATCAATTAGAAATCTTCTTAGATAGACATATTCTCTAATTTGATCAATAAGATATAATATAACGAATAATATTTCCTCACCTATTTGACAATGGATATGGATAATAAGACACCCAACGAATAAATTCACTGTGCGTTTCTTCATCTTTAAAGATAACATTTAACAGAATCACCATATTATCCCATTTCTTCCGATAGCTTAAATCTATTTGTGTATTCATAAAAGCTTTTGCACTGATATCAGTATAGGTACCACATACTGAAAATATTCTAATTTCAATTATTATTTTCCCAATAATTAAAATGGAAATTTAATAAATAATAGAATCCACATACATCTATACATCAAACTCTATTGAGATATGTCTACAATATATTAGAAATATTTTGACTGAATCAGTAAAGATATCGATATTTTTTTGATAATCACAAATATAAAAAAACATCGATATCTTTACTGACTAATAGTCAAAAAATTTCTAATAAATACAATGTAAATTAAAAAGAAAGCAGAGGTGAAAATTGAAAATGCTACTATAATATATTAAAAAGATTTGGTACCGTTTTTTCGAAATACCGTTTTTTCGAATGACCATTGTTTCGATGCTTGAATTCCTACATACTAATAAGAATAAGAATGGGAAACTGATATTGGAAGGACATATTTTTTATATGGACAAGAAAATCGATAGTGTGGTCTATTCGAAGTGTCATTTATGCGGGCTTTATAGATGTAAAGCAAGAGCGGTGACTGATAATGATGTATTGGTGAAGCGAATCAAAGATCACAACCATGTTTTTGATTTAGTAACTTTGGAAGTAGTCAGACCTATCTCGCGATCTAAAGAACTGGATCTGGCTTCCCTTGAAACGCCCCAAAATATTGTTTCGAGAAGCCTGATTGAAGCTCCCAGAATTATTTATTCAAATCTTCCAACACCACATAATTTAAAAAGATCTGTCCGAAGAATTCGAAAATCAAATAGCCTAAATGTGGTGCTTCCATTGGCTATTGCTGATATAGTAATCCCCGATGCATATAAACTAACATTTAAAAATGAAGACTTTTTTTGACAATACATGTAATACTACATAATGTGTCAATTCCTATAGTATATGTGCTTATGCCAAATAGAACGATAACAGCATATAAAGCTGTTTTAGAAAAGATATGTTCTTATATGGTAGACATCAAATGTGAAAGCATACTCACTGATTTCGAAATTGCATTAATTTCATGTATCAGATTAAATTATCCGAATATAAAGCATCGCGGTTGTTTTTTCCATTTTAGACAAGCGCTTTTAGGGAAAATGATTTCTATAGATAGTGGATTCTCTGAAGATTTATCCACTCTATTCCATTATAAAACATTTGCTGCTTTAGCATATTTGCCTACCAATCTTATTGTTCAAGGTTTTGAATTGATTGCTTCTTCCTTAGAACCTAATGAGTCATTGAATGAATTTTCATTATATTTTGAAGATAACTTCATTGGGCGTATTGGAATAAATAATTTACGGTGCTCACCAAGATTTCCTATTTCAATGTGGAGCATCTATGAAAATATTGTTGAGAATATGCCTAAAGCCAATAATAACATTGAAGGTTGGCATAGGGGATTTTCAGAGATTGTAGCCGGAAATCATCCTAATCTTTGGAGTTTTTTAGAATCTATTTAAACTGAGCAAAACCTTTCTGAGGTAAAAATTGATCAGTTGCAAAGCGGGTTAAAATTCCCTTCTCAAACTCGTGCTATCAGCCATAATACAGAACGAATTTCAACTATAGTGTCTGAATTTAGCCTCGAGCCTTATGATATTAATCGTTATCGCCTCATAAATTTGAATAAATATTCGATTAATATTGTTGATTCTTAACTGTCTTTTTAAATTGTGTAAATCTAGTCATGATTTTTAATAAATACTTTTAAAAATTGTTTATCAAATGTTAAAATTTTATTAAAAATGAATTGTTTTTCGAAAAAATGGTATTTCGAAAAAACGGTCCTCTACCTATTATTAATAACCTTATAATATAGAAATATACAAACTTATGTTACACCAAAGCACATAAATTACAGTACGTTTTACCATACATTAAGGTTTAGTATAAGACATAATAATTTTTATATATAAAAAAATAAACACTTACTCGAAATAAAAATAATTAAGGGAAGTGACATAAATTTGAGGCATTTACTAGAGGCAGAAAAATAAGTTTTGTGAGAAAAATAAGACACAATCACCAAAGCGCATTTGATTACAAAATATGAAACATTCATTTAGAAATATCAATTGAGTTTTGTTTTGGATTTTAAATATATTTTAAGTTTTTTTGATAAAATAATGAATAAACAAGTAAGATATTTATTTATTTATTTAAATATACATTACATTTTTCATAGTTCACCTAAAATATCCAGTATTTAGGGAAGAATCTTTAATATGATTATTAATTTGACTTTAATATGATTTTTGAAATTACTATGATCTGGTTTTCGAAGTTCCTCGTTAACTGCTTGAGATATTGCAGTAAATCATTCATTGAAGGTAAATCTGTCTGTTAAATCAATCAGCCGAATAAACTTTAGTCCTTACCCCATTTTTAATTTTGCTAAACACTTTCGATGAGGTTCAAAAATGGATTATATGGCAACTTTTCTATTTGAATAGTCAATGAAGATATACTATTGTGAATGGATTAGCTCATCTTTGGATATTGGGACGATTTGTTAGCATATTGTTATAAATTCTATTGCCTACTCGTGATCTACCGAATCTCTTGTTCGTCCATGTATTGAATAGCATTCGTCTATGAATTTCTTGAAATGAAATAGTCGATTCTGATGAAGTATCTGACATATTCTCGTATATTTTTTTATAATTAATTAATTTTAAATTGATAATTTTTAGCTAATTGAATGTCCGCATGATAAATCAATGTCCTATAGCAGGGATATTCAACTGGCGGCCCACGGGCCAGATCAGGCCCGCCGAAATTTGAAAAAGGCCCTTTCAATATCTTGGAATATTACACATATATAAAAATATTTGGTGATATCTGCATAAAAACGCACAGGTACTTTTTTTATGTATAATATTTGACCTTAAGACTTTGTAATCCGCTACAAAACTAACTACTTTTTAATTGATACGGCCCTCGATTGCCGTTATAAGAAAAATTTGGCCCTTCATAATATTTAGTTGAATACCCATGTCCTATAGTGTGTATTTTTTATTATAGAAATTTTGTGAACCTTGTTTGTATGTTGTAATGTACAGTTATTTTTGTTAATATTTTAGTATTCACAATTAGGAATTGTGTATACTAACATATAAAATATTACCATCTGGGAAATCCAGATTTTTAAAAAATAAACTATATAGCGATAATTTACTATAGTAAATTATCGCTATAGTAAATTAAAAAAAAAATTGAAAATTAAAAAATCAATGACGAATAGAATATGGGAACGATAATTTGTATTTGTTTTGAGAACTGAAAATTCATTTCTTTACCAAAGACTTTTAAGTAGAGTTTATTGTACAGAAAAAATCAAAGAAAATATTTGGAAGTATAATTCTCGAATATCCAAGATAGATACGAGGTTTTATTTTTTTGTTGTAATAAATTTTTAAAGTTGTAACGTTTATTATTGTTTTGCATTATATCTATAACTTTATATTGTTTGTAAATTTTATATTTTGAACATAACACGCACCCCGATTGTCCCGCTACAAGTTTTAACGGTGACTCTTTCGGGCTCTTCAAATTCTCCTCAAAATAACATAAATTAACAATAATTAACAATAATAACAATAAAAACAATAATTTATTAACTATAATAACGACTATAACCTCCATAACAACTGGTGTCAGAAGAAAAAATATACACAACACGACACTCGCATTCGACGATTTTTTTCAATCACTACGCCTTTCAGCATACTTATTATAGAAGTATAAAGGATAGTGACTCTTTTGGCTGAACACAGTAAGCCATATCCTTGAACAATCTCATTTTTTGTAACACAACAAACAATAAAAAAAACATCAACAAACCAATTAATGGCATCAAACCAAACAAATCCAACAAACATTTCACAACCCCCCAATAATACTGAAAACACACACATGATGGAAAATACGAATTACTACTATAACCCAAACACTAGCACAGATAATACACACACCATAAACTCAGTAATTAACCCAAGAACAAACATCCCAAACTACTTTAGTGACGAAAATGGGACACCCCAAAAATGGCTTGAATTTGCTAAATTAACCCTAACCCTATCGGGAATAAAGTCAACGAAAACGCTATGTTCAAACATTATCGCTGCACTCCCAAGTAGCAAATTGAACGAAATAGGTGACCAAATTGAGGAAATTTCAAAGAGCGAAGACCCGTTCAACAAGCTTTGCAACGTCCTAACAAACAAAAACAAAATCAACAGGAGGCAAATGCTGGAATCATGTCTCAACAACACACAACTTGGCGACCATAAACCAACAGATTTCCTTCGCCAACTAAAACAAAAATTGGAGTACCTCCAACCAAACATCACCAATTCGGGATCAAACGAATTAGTAAAAAAATTTTTCATGCGAGCAATGCCGCCCGAAATAAGACGTATCCTCGCAGCCAGTAGCAATTCGGACGTAGAAACGCTAGCAGACATAGCAGATAAAATCAATGAAGAAATTTATCCTACTATATGCAGCACACAAAACTACAACAGAAATAAAACTAATCACAACACCCAACCAACCAACAAAAACACAGAACCAAATGAAACAACAAACCGATTAATAAACACTTTGATCAGCAAATTCGACGAAATAATTGTCGAAAACAGACAAATAAAAGCGGAACTAGCCGAAATAAAAGAGAAATACAACAGGCAAAATTTCAATCCAAACGAAAACAGAGACCTATTCAACAGAAACAATTTCAACACAGACCAACTATCATACAATCATAACAGACAAAACTACGACCGACCACCCAACGAAAACAATAGACAGAACTACAGCCACAGACAATCCCAAACGGTCACTACAGAAACCGGTCAAACTCACCAAATCGATACAACAATTACCGAAATAGCAGCCCAGAAAGGAATTCAAGAAAAGATTTCCTAAACAAAAACCACTGCTACTTTCATAACAAATTCGGCGACAAAGCATATAAATGCATAAAACCCTGCGAATTCCACAAAACAGAGCAGGAAAACTAAAAATGTCACCATTGATAGCACCCACATTTGGTGACAACAATAATACTTTCACGGTGCATTCAAACAATACAGATTTTCTAATCGACACAGATTCCGTGATCTCCCTATTACCACACTACTTATACACAAATGCAAAAACTACAGAAAAGTCACTAACCGCTGCCAATGGCTCCAAAATTAAAACATTTGGCCAATATACAATAACACTCACAATAAATTCAAAAAAATACAGTTGGCCATTCACAATCGCAGAAGTACAACAGTCAATAATCGGGGCCGATTTCTTAGCAAATTACAACCTAATAGTGGACTGTCGAAACAAGAAAATAGTCGAAAACAACAAAACAGACAAAGAAACAGCCAGGAACACAACTTCAAACTTTTCGAAAGTAGACATCGGCGTGATTCAAACAAGTACACCAACTATCAAAACAATTAAAACTATTGAACACGTACCAGAAATAGTCACACTACTGCAAAATACAATAAACTCTGCGAACCAGTAACTTTCGATGGAAATTCAAACCACACTACTGAACACGCAATACTGACAAACGGAAACCCAGTCCACTCAAAAGTAAGACCACTGGATCCAAAAAAAATAGAAATCACAAAAAATATATTTAACGAACTGTTGGAAAATAATATAGTAAAACATTCAAACTCAGAATGGTCTTCAGCACTGATGCTAAAACAAAAAGCTAACGGGGAATGGAGAGCTTGTGGCGATTACAGACTCCTGAACAAAATAACAGAGCCCGACAGCTATCCATTACCGATAATAAAAGACATAATAAATCGACTAAATGGCGCAATATATTTTTCAAAAATTGACCTACAAAAAGCATATCATCAGATCCCAATTAGAAAAGAGGACATAAAAAAGACAGCAATAACAACACCGATCGGCATGTTCGAATACAACCGAATGCCTTTCGGTCTACGAAATGCCGCAGCAACTTTCCAACGATTCATGGATCAAACAATGAAAAACAACAAAAACACAATCGCTTATCTGGACGACATCCTAATAACAAGCCCAGACAAAGAAACACATCTAAAGGACGTGGAAAAAGTGTTCAAAACGCTGGACAATGCAAAACTAAAAATAAACACTCAAAAGTGCGAATTTATGAAAACGGAAATAAATTTCCTTGGTTACACGCTAAACGACAAAGGAACACAACCAATAGAAAACAAAATAAACAATATAAAAAACTACAAACTGCCGACAAACACAAGAGAGTTGAGGAGATTTCTAGGAATGGTAAACTTTTATCATTCTTACATCCCAAATTGCAGCAACCTACTGGCACCACTAAACGACATTATCAAAACCAAACGAAACGTAACAATAAACTGGACACAACAAACAACCGACACATTCAATAAAGCCAAAGAAAGCCTATCAACGGCAACACTACTCGGTTACCCAGATCCAGAACTAGAGTATCAACTAACTACAGACTGTTCTGGTTTTGCAATAGGCGCAACAATTTTCCAGGAAAATAAATTCGGCAAACAACCACTGGGATTTTTCTCGAAAAAACTAAAATCACATCAAACAAGATACTCAACATTTGACAGAGAACTCCTAGCAATACACGAAGCAATCAAACACTTTCAACATTTACTCGAAGGACGAACCTTCAAAATATTCACAGACCACAAACCGCTAACAAACGCAATAGAAATGAAAAACCCTTCACCAAGGCAGATCAGACAAATCAATTTCATTTCACAATTCAACTGCACAATAAACTACGTAGCAGGAAAATCAAACATAGCAGCAGATGCTCTATCCAGAATTGAAAGTGACATAAACGCCCTAGAATTCGGAGAAATAATTGAATTGGATCAAATCAAATCCAGACAAACCGATTCATTAAGCAAACTGCCTACTAAACACAGCCTGAAACTACAGGAACTCGACGGAATATGGCACGATGTCTCCAACGAAAGCAACAAACGAATCCTACTACCCGAAGAACTCCGACAAGACTGCATAAAAAAGATACATACTATCAATCATCCGGGAAACAAAATAACATTCGAGTTAATACATAACAAATATGTATGGCCTCACATGCGGGAAGACATCAAGAATTACGTCAAAAGTTGCCACAGCTGCCAATTAAATAAAACAACAAAAAAACCCAAAACACAAAAAGTAAACTTCCCAAGCAGTGAAGCGTTTGAAACAATACACACAGACGTAGTAGGACCACTACCACCAAACGACAACTACAAATATCTACTAACAATTATAGACAGAAAAACCAATTGGTTCGAAGCGATCCCAATAAAAGAAATCACAGCAAAAAATATCTGCGAAATGATCGAACTAAACTGGATAGCTCGTTACGGTCAACCGAAAACAATCATAACTGATCAAGGCAGACAATTCGAATCAGAAATGTTCAAAATACTGTGCAATAAATACAATATCAAAAGAAATCGAACAACAGCTTACAACCCACAATCAAATGGGAAAATCGAACGGTTTCACAGAACATTAAAAGAAAGCATCAGGACAAAAGCCAATGACCAAAACTGGTTAAACCAACTTCCAACAATATTAATCGGACTAAGAAATAGCCCAAATTCAACAGATAATGAAAGTCCAGCATACAAAATTTTCGGAAAAGCAACAAACTTGCCATCACTCAAATCAGATACAAACAAAAATACCAAAAACAGCAAACAAATAACAAACAAAAATAGCGAAACCACCGAACAGAAACCAAAAGGAATTTTAAAAAGAAGACCGGACTCCGAATTAGACGGAAAAATAGTATTAACAACAGATTTCATCTTAATAAAAAAACCTTTCACAAAAGGATTCGAATCCAAATACGAGGGTCCATTCAAACTCCTAGAAATTAACAAAAACGTCGCCACAATAATCAAAAACAACAACAAAATGAAAATAAACATAAGACGAATAAAACCCTATCACCAAAACAAAAACCCACAAAACAACTCACCGCAAGACAAAACACAAACCCAAACACAAACAAAAAAACAACCAATTCACAAAAACATCACATTCAACCACAAAAATTCAATCAAAATATTCGATAAAGACACAATACTGGCTCCACTATACAAAAAACGTTACAGCGAATGCTTTAAATAAAAACACAAACATACACAAACAAACACACGCACAAACAGCGTCAATTGTACAGTTTTTATTTTTCTTGTAAATACAAAACAAAATGTAAATTTTTAATTTTATTGAAGTTGTAGATACAAAGAAACAGAAACAAAAAACACAAAAACATATAAAACATACAAAAAAAAAAGGTTATTGAATGTAATTTTTTTTACGTTACTTTTTATTGATTCATGTTAACCTCCGGTTTTAAAGGGGGAAGTTATGTAATGTACAGTTATTTTTGTTAATATTTTAGTATTCACAATATAAAATATTACCAAATATTACTAAAATATAAAATATTACCATCTGGGAAATCCAGATTTTTAAAAAATAAACAATATAGCGATAATTTACTATAGTAAATTATCGCTATAGTAAATTAAAAAAAAATTGAAAATTAAAAAATCAATGACGAATAGAATATGGGAACGATAATTTGTATTTGTTTTGAGAACTGAAAATTCATTTCTTTACCAAAGACTTTTAAGTAGAGTTTATTGTACAGAAAAAATCAAAGAAAATATTTGGAAGTATAATTCTCGAATATCCAAGATAGATACGAGGTTTTATTTTTTTGTTGTAATAAATTTTTAAAGTTGTAACGTTTATTATTGTTTTGCATTATATCTATAACTTTATATTGTTTGTAAATTTTATATTTTGAACATAACACGCACCCCGATTGTCCCGCTACAAGTTTTAATGGTGACTCTTTCGGGCTCTTCAAATTCTCCTCAAAATAACATAAATTAACAATAATTAACAATAATAACAATAAAAACAATAATTTATTAACTATAATAACGACTATAACCTCCATAACATATGTATTTATTTATTTTTCTTCCAACAGCGATTTTTGCTATCTTTCTATAGTGTAATAGCCAATTTAATGTCACCTAGCTAATTCAATGGCCCTTCTGGCTATGACACACACACACATTTATTATAGGTAAGTTAATATTTATATTATTAAATTTGCAAATCAATGGCCATTTAATGATAATCAATTGCCGGTTGGTGTACACACAACAACAGTACACACGGTTCCACTGGCCAATATTTTCTATAATTAAAAATAAATCATTAAATTTTATAATGTACACCAAACACCACTGAGATACGTTCTCTATAGTGGTGGTTGGCGTGTAGAGCAATTTTTCACTGATTAATTACTCATCAAATTTATTCATTCATCATGAATTTTGAAATTTATTTGGAAATTTATTTTATCCATTTTACAAATGGCTATCAGGTAAGATATTAAATTTAAAGTAAATTTTAAGACTTGAATTTTGATCCATATAGATATGAGATCATTATTCAAGTACTTAAATATTACTTTTACTCAACAGTATAATTATAAATTATTTTTAATTAATTTTAAGGGTTTTTATGGAATTTAGGAATTTTATGACATTTATTTTTAATTATTTTGGAATTATTTCGAAAAGATGTGAGTCAGATATGTTTTAAATTATAATTAAATAAATCAATTACCAAAAATATGTATTTTTCTAAAAGATTTTGGAAAAAATCGACAAATATGAATAAAATAATTTTTTTAATTTTTGTAATTTTTTTTCTGAGCTTAATATGAAGGGCTTCTTTCAGGAAATCAAATTTGGATTGAAAAGACATTGAACTAAATTCACATCCATCGTACCAAAAACTATTCCAGAAAAATCACCTCTTTTTAATCATATTACATCTCTTAAACCACATTTTTCAGCTGCTATTCCTAATGCCTATATACATCCTCCAAAATAAAATAATAAACAATTTTAATCCAATATCAACCAAAATTATAGATAATAACGATACCAGTATCTTAAATAAAGAAAAAACGAACCATAGTAGTGACATAGACGATGTTTGTATAAGTGATAACAAAGACAATACTTATATAATAAACAATTATAATATTGCAGAAAAAGTTAAGCACCGTTGCTAATAACCAAGAGGCAACCTATCCTAAACGAACAGACCAAAATGAAACGAAAATAAACCATCCCTACTTGATGACACTACAGTAATCAGTTCATGTAAAAAAGTAACACATTACGAAAATAATACCTATCAGACTATAGACCTTGACGCTTCAGCTTTCAGTAAAAACTTTTGATTACTTATATTGATCGTTTCAACCATGGGATTAATGATCCAAACTCTAACTTTAAACAAGGATATAGCCTTCCTAATCCCAAAAACAATGATCATATAACGACATCCACTCCATTTTCTCTCTCTCTGATAAACTTTTCCAATCATCCTTAAGAGTTAGGGGTACGAAATTTAAACTGGATTCATCTGACCGCACTATTTCGATTAGTGATCATTATAGCTGCCCCTTTGATGACTCGACTTCCAACCCAATCATATCTAACTAAGGAAGCTCAGATAATACCAATTTCTCGATTATAAGCAATTTTAAAGTTAATCCAAAAGAAAAATCACCTCTGAACGAATAATTCCCCTCTATACTGCCTAGAGTCGAGAGGTAAATTAAAATGCGGATCACCGCATCATTCTGATTTTTGTGGCCTACTATGGTAGGGAAAAAAATTTTTCATATGCTAAAATAATTCCATAAATTCTATTTAATAAATGATATACTCAAAAAACTTGTCTCTTCTTATTTTTGTTATTTAAACAAATTTCAGTTTGTCTTAAAATATTTTTTTTAAAAATGATAAATTTCTTTCTTCTTTTTAAAATATTTTTCAATAAAAATATATTTTAAATTTTTAAAAAAATTTCTAATTAATCTTTAAGAATCTTTCAACTTCTTCATACCCTATAAATCCACCATATAGTAATAGACTACGATTCAGATATAGATTGTTTCCAATGTAGACCAAAATCAGGAGAATATAGATGTACCATGAATATAATAAAATATAGAGACTTATACAACCATATAAACCTAATATCAACATACTTGTCATGTTTACAAATCCTTCTCTTAAGAAAATTATACTAGATATCTTACCATCAAATGTCTTGTCATGTCATCACTTAAACAGAAATTGTATAAAATGCTACAATACTTTTGAAATAGATACACCTATATCGACCATATATTCCATATGAAAAGGGAACATAGTAATGTAACCTTCTATCCTAATGAGGATATATACTGTTTTTGTGGAACTTGGCTTCCACACTCTCTAATAGAAAGTCATATCTCTGAAAATCACCCAATACCAAAACCAAATAATGATGCTTTGATTGATCTGAGATACAACTCTGAAGTAAGTAATAGCGGGAACTTATATAAAAATATATTAAACTCACAAGAAATGTTATTATCAAAATCTGAGATAGCTAGTAGAGAACTACCGGAAAATATTTTATTTACCAATAATATAGAAAACGAATCAGCATGATGGTCCCATCACGCCTATCAAGGTCTTCCTATTCTCGTTCGCTCCTAAAATATCTTCTATATTTGTCGACCCTTTTATAGGTAACTCCTTCATTCTATATAATTACAAAACCTTCTATGTCACCTTCCCTTTCAAAAGCTTTGCTGATTGGAACGAGATAATCATGCCAATGTCTAATGGTACACATAGCTGGTTTTTCTTTAACTTAGATAAGAGTCGTAAAATCGCAGTTCTCATAGATCCCTTACAGGAAAATAGCCTTTTGCATCATGCTGATTTAGCTAATAATATTCTTGAGACAATTTTAAACCTACAACATATAGTTGCTGATATAGACATATCACTTACCAGAATCGAATATCTAAGATGTAACAATCCTTCTGACTCAGCCTTCTTTATTTTCCATAAAATCTTATGTCTTAACTCTAACATCCAGCCTACCATCCGAAATATCCCTAAAATGATAAATAAAATGAAATATTATCACTAACTTCATTAACTACGGATTACCTGATAATAACATAAATAAATATAGTCATTTCATAAATAATTTAACTATTCAACTAAACGAGAACAGCATTGATATTCAAACAGAAATGGAAAGGATTAATGGTAATATAAATCCTAAAAAATATAATATACCTATAAAAGCGGATATAAAAATGAAAGTGGAATGTGAATCATTCGTTAAAAGATTTAAATATAAAAAGAAACCAAAAGAGGAAGTTATGAAAATTTTGAGCCACCATCTACCCACACAGAGACCGATCATGTCAAATATAATAACAACTTAAGCATGAACAAGTAACCCTGCAACTATAACGAATGGGATTACATTACCATTTTTTAATGATAATATCACAAATTTATAAAATGAATTTGAAGAATTGGATAAAACTATAAATACCCTTGTAAATACAGCACCAGGAATGGATAAAAATTATCCCTTAACAAGAACTTTCTCAAAGCACTACCAAATAATATATTAAGAAATTCTATATGTCCGGATAGTTGGAAATCATTTAGAACCAGACTTATCCTTAAAAATGGCAAAAGCGAAACAAGCCATGAAGTAAGCTCATGGAGACCAATTGCAATAATGAATACAGCATATCGGATTTTTGCATCCATTCTAAATAATCGTATACTAGAATGGATTAATAAAGGATTAATAATTCCAATCAAAAAGCTATTGTAGCAGCAGATGGATGCGCTGAGCATAATATGATTTTGCATCTGATAAAAGATTACTCGATAAGAAATAAAAGAGACCTAAACATTATATGTTTAGATATCTCTGACGCCTTTGAATATATTCCACATGATCTAATATGGTACACTACAACCGAAATGGGCCTTCACCCTAAAACAATAAAACTGATTAAAGATATGTATAATAATGTTAATGCAGTCTTCGAATGCGAAGGTGAAAAATCATCCGCAGTACTTATTATAAAGGGGGGGGGGGTTAAACAAGGTTGCCCCTTATCCATGATTCGTTTCTGTTTATCTATAGATTTTATCCTTAAAAGAATACTAATTGATCACCCGTTTTTTTGCATGATCATAATATTAGCATTTTAGCTTATGCAGATGACATAGTACTCATATCTGACTCATATTTATCAGTAAAAATGGCCCTAGATGAAACAGTAAGTCTTGCAGCAAAAAGTAAACTTAAAATTTAAACCATCTAAGTCAGGTTATTTCGCTCTTAATAATGTCGTATCCCCAATAGAATTATATAATGACAAATTACCAATCATAGATGACTCTAATTTATATAGATATTTAGGAGTAGATTTTTCCTATAAACGTAAACATAATATATAAGAAAGACTTGAATAAGCACTAAGACATACAAAAAAAATTTTCGAATCGCACAAAAAATATCGGCATACAAAATATTCATACATTCGCATCTAATTTTCACTCTCCGAAATTGCGAAATAAATCATATGATATTAGACTCAAAAAGAAAAAAAGTTTTAAATTAAAAACTCAAAATTATGATAAGAGAAGTATTAAATGATAAAATATCACAATTAAACAATAACTTTTTATACGCATCTATTAAATTAGGAGGCTTAGGACTAACATCAGCTATAGATGAGTATCTTATTCAAAGCGTTATTCACCTAACAAGATCTTAAAACTCTAATGATATTAATATCTGAATTAAAACAAGCGAGAGGTAACAATAACTTCGAAGTTGCGATTAGTTGGCTAAATGGTGACATCGCTACCAGTTTCTCAACTGCATCACTTTTCTCGAAATTTAAAAAATCTTCAAATAGGCTATTGCTAAAATATGGAATCTCCATAAGGATTAAGGAGATCGAATCAATCCTGCAACTAGAAATAAAATATAGGGAAAATTGCAAATATTTCAACATAGACAACATCCACTTTATATCTGAAGAATTACATACATTAATTGCGCTAATAAATGCGGAAGAATGGCACAGAAAAATATGCCAGGGATACATAGCTAAAGCAATTAGTGAAAGCAGCATAGTCTCACACTTTATTAAAACTGATACCTTAACCGACTCGCAGTTTCTTTTCTTAATATACGCTAGAAATAATTTATTAAAACTTAATTATTCACCACATAGATTAAAAGAGAAAAAATCAATTGAATGTAGACAGTGTCATGCCCACAATGAAACGCAGGCACACATTTTTAACCACTGTGCTGTCAAGATAAATGCTCGTAGGAATAAGCATGCAAACGTTTTAAACTCTACTGCAAAGCACCTTCTGTCATTAAATTTCAAAATTGATGTTGAAAAAATACCGGAAGGAATAGCAACTAAACTAAAAACATCTACATAATAGATATCAAGGTACCGTATGAATCGAAAGAAAACTTGATCGAGCTAGTAAAAACAATTACAATAAATATAAAGAACTATCGTCTCAAATATTTGATAAATAAAAAACAACACTATCAGCCCTTGTAATAGGAACTCTGGGTACATGGGATAATTTAAATGACAATATTCTAAAGAAAATAGGCCTTTCAAAGTGAAAATCTATAGAAAACATACTTATAAAGAATCGTAGTCGATATAACGCTTATATAGTATATTAAAAGTACTCAATACAAAATACTCAATACATCATGTATATTATATACTACGAAAGATGAAACTACTAAAATAGAAACTTTGTACCGGGTGGATGGTTGCTCAAGTAACTTGGAATTTGCGTTAAAACTTCATTTATAAATATTTGTACCAATACACTTACTCATGAAATTAATTACTACCTGGCATTTATCCTTCCATTTCATGAATGTGATGTTAATTGATTTGTTTATTTGTATGTCTATATTGGAAAATAATCTAAATAATATTCCTATTGTAATTTGAAACTTTCAAGTGGATAAATTTAGGAATTATTAAATTAAATTAAAATAAATTTGTTTAAAATCCTTAATTTATATAGTTATTATATCCAACCTGATGGTGACAGGAAAATTGTCGAAATATATCGTGAAAAGAATGTTTGATTAGCGTTTTCTTATAATTAAATCATTGCCATGTATGTTTAACTATTTATTTTTAATTATTACCCTAACATACTTTAATTTACATGTTTACAAATTATTATTCTAATTTCTCCATGGACATCGATTCTTCAAAATGACATACCACAAATTTTAAGTTATTTTTAATTTACTTATTACGACATCAATTCTATTACTTATTTTGAATAATTACTTTAATTTACTTATTTTTTAATTACCATAATTTTGCATAAGACCTTGAGTCTTCAAATTCGTGTACAAAGATCTTGGGACCAAAAAATTCTTTGGTTCTTTATTACGAGAGCCTAAAACTAATACAAAAAATCCAGCAACCTAAAAATACTTAGGCTTTTTAGTGAGAACCGGATTCTATGTACAAACATCCCAGAGACCAAAAATACTCCTTCACTATAGTGTGATTTTGAAAAATACACTGTGACCCACTGCAGGACAGGCTTTTTTAGCAAGAGCTGGATATGGGGAGGGTGTGGGTACAATATACATCTTCGTTGCTTGATTTGTACGAAGGGGACAATGTTATGAATTTATAAATTAATTAAAATATACTATTTATATAACCGCGTGTGAAACTTATCTTGTTATTTGTTTATTAATTGATAGTGTTTTGTATTTTAGTTAAATAACTCTACTAATAAACTACTTTACTGCTGATAATTTAAAATCTTTATTCCGGTACTCATTTTCATGTTTCACTAGATAAACATGGTTTTCAAATAGCTGAAGAAATTCAGATTAACCTATTCTTTAGTTCTAAATAAAATTAATTCTTTGGAAATAACAACTATTATTATAAGAACTTTTTTTCCAATTTTACCACTGATAACTTTTTCCATTTAATTTATTAAAAGGAGAGCTTGAAGTCTATAAATCAGTAATATATCGATGTTTTTTGATATTCACGAATTTTCGGCACTGCCTTTTTCAAATGAATTTTTTTTTCATTTGAAATTCAATTGAAAAAGACAGTCCCGAAAATTCGTAAGATTCAAAAAACATCGATATATTACTGATTTATAGTCTTCAAGCTTTCTTTTTAATAAATTCAACAACTATTATTTCAAAATAAAATTTTAAATATTTATAACTTACCTCTATATTCAAAGGTCTCTTCATTCCCAGGATACTTTCTTCTCCACAATCGTATTTCTTCGGTATCCATCATTTTTTCCCAATTCTGACCAAATTGATTCATATCTAATATTAAATCGGATCTTGTTAGTCGATAGGACAAACCTTCTCCCGTGACTTTAAAAAGTTTACTATCGAATTCTTCAACGTTCCTTTACCCAAAAAATAAAATTAAACATCTTTCTTACCATATTTCAAGTGAATTGTAAATACTTCAAATATATAATGTTTATGAAAAGAAATAATTTAATATTGTTTTATTAAAATAGAGTTTTTAATTAAACTCCAGTTAATGAGGAAGTTTTTATTTCAGTTTTATATTTTAAATTGATTCATTCAGATCCTCCATATATGGTTATCCAGTAAATGTTATTAAAACTATTAGATATTGTGAACGTCATAACATGAAGTATGATGTTTTGTTTATGATTAACATGTCTTTGTAAAAGTCAATGATTCTTTTCTTTATTAATATATAGCGGTTGTATCTATTTGATGTGTTAAAATGATTCTTCTCAATAAATCCAGTGTGCCTTGGTTCGAAAACTTTGGAAAGTTGATGTCACCTTGTTACTGTAATTCTGTGGAGTTAGGGTTCTGAATTACAACTTTCGATCAACCATATATTCAGTTAGGTGTCAGTTAGTTATCAATGTATGAAACCTTTTTATCGCTTTAAATTGCTTATACCGAACGTTATTGAAATATTGGAGTTGTTAGTGAAATTAAACATTACCAATTATTGATATGACTCCAAGGAATACCTTCTTTAACAATATTACGAACTCTAGACAATATAAACTTTTATTGATTAACACAATTGAATATACAATTTACAACGAAACCAATGATTCAATATTACAACAATGACTTCAGTGCTTATTTCAACCTTCGGGAAAGAATAGCACTTTTACAAAAGAACTTGAAATTCACAACCACTTGACTACTGTTTCTGGTTTCGATGATCAATAGATTCGATATAGTTGCTTTCTTAGTTTTTTCTTTGAATTTACTCGATAACTTTAATTTGTTTCAATCATTCCTCCGATCTAATAATACTTTTTCTGAAAACCTTGTATTTCGTTTAATTGTTTTCTCATTCTTATTTCCCTTCTAATTTCTATTTTACTTTATCAGATTTTAAAACTTCAAAAGGCCCAATCAAAACCTTGAAATTGTCACACGTTTTAAATATTCGTATACATGAATGCAAATAAAAAACTATGTTTGAATTATAACATTTATCTACGATTTATTAAAAAAGTAATTGAAAATACGCAAAAAATGCAAAAAAATTTGGCATGAAATAATAAAAACAATTTTAGTAATAAGTTCACAGTAGGTAATCTTGTAAGGACTAAAAATAGGTCAAGTAAAGGATTTGATAATAAAAGATTATGGACAAAAAGAGCATATCTATTATACAAAGAAAACATGACAAGGAAATCGACGAAATTTTAATCAAATAAAGTTTGTCGGTAACATAGAATTAGACCTAGGGTTAAACAAAACATCAACACGAAAATATCTAATCAGAACGACAAGTATAATCTTAATTAGACGTTCCATCGAACAATGTATATTAAACATCTTTTATTATTTCAATTGTTAATTATTGAAATAATTTTTTTTTAAATTGTCAAAAATAAACAGTTTACTAATTGATTAAATCTATTCTTATATATAATTATTATATTCAATAATATATTAATAACATTTAATAGAAAATTTTTTGAGTATTATGGAATTTATTTGTGATCCATCGATGATACATCACACTTTTAATAAATATGGCGCATTCTCAAACTACAGTCGTTAAATATGCTTATAATTTAGAAAATCAGGGACAATGCGATAATTCTTCTAGTAGGATTCACAAACCATACACAGTAACCTCAAGCTACTTTGATTTAAATTTAATTTAAAATGCCATTTTAATGACCTCTGTTTGATATTACGAAAGCAGTAAAAAATTTTACACTAGTATCTTAATATATGCCATTTCAGTTTGTATTCAAAATGTTCTTAGTTTCCTTATATAATTATTAACCAAAATAATATTTAATAATACACATTTAATTGAAAGAATTGACGAAAATATAGAAATGATGACATAAAATACAATCATAATAAATTAATAACATTTTTAATAATTATACAAAATGTTTTAATAAGATGAAAAAATTTAATAAAATAATATTGTTATATTAATGTTGCATATAAAATTATTGATAATAAAAGTTACTTCGACATTTCATCATCTGTTATACTATCATTTCGCTTTATTTGAGAAAGTAAAATAAAGCTTATGGATAAAATTCTTGCATTCGACTTTGTAAACTTAGAATTCCATGTTATCTTCAGTTTCGAAATTTTATTAAAATTTTCGAATAATAATTTTTCAGGTAATCTTAAACACATTAAAAAAAAAGGTTTAGATTTAAATGTGGTTTTTATTATTGTTTTCCATAGATTATACATTAAACTGGATTATTTAAAAGAAACTTAATATAATAACATTATTTAAAATTATTCATGAAATTCAGTAAAACGAAAACATTAAATTATTTTTTGAAATTACATAATTAGAGTTTAATAAATTTATATTTTGAAATATTTTAGAAAGATCCAAAAAAATGTTAAGGGTAGTGTAAAAATTAAAAATTCAAAATTGCATTAATATGAAAAAAACGACATAGCAAATGCAGGTATGCAGGTATACGGAAGGTGTCTGTTTACGGTTTTTACTGAAAAATGGCCAAAGTATTTACTGAAATTTTGGCAAATCCTCATAAATTAAAGATATTTGTTAAAAATATTATTGTTCTAATCAAATATCGTCTTTTAGTGTTGACTAACAATAAAATTGATTGTTCGATTTGGGTTGTCATGTATGTGTGTGCAATAGTTATTTAGCTTTGTCTGCTAGGTGCGCAAACTAACATGAGCAGTTGTTTAGTGGCTATGGGCAAAGGTGTGTTGCCGAAGAGTTAACAACCGGCTCGCTAAAAAACCAAACAATTGTTGGGCCAAGCTTCGAGAGTGTTGGAAATCAGGTTAAGGATGAATAAAAAGGATAAAATAGATTTCACGAAAATCGCGGAAAAATATAAGAACAACTAAGTTAGATAACAATAAAAAAAATAAGAATATAAAGAAAAGAAAAATAACTAATAAAATAATAAAAGTTATAAGACGAAAAATAAGATGAGAAAGAAAATTACCCAACACACATAATAGCAGAAGGAAATAATAAACAAAAAAAAATAATAAATAATAATAAACAAAAAATAATAAACAAAAAAAAATAAACAAGAAATTAGGAAATAAAATATAAATAAAACCGTTTTCAAATAAATACAGGGACGAATTAAAACAAAAAATTATATTATAACTAAATAGCAATAAACTCACAGGAAAAACAAGAGAAAAATAATAATAAATAGGAGAATAAATAAAATAATAATAAAAATAGAAAAAAGTCATTAAAATTTAGCATATTACATTAAAAAAGTTTAGCGTAGAGAATAAATCCACGGAGAATTCTAAGGAAATTTCGGATTTGCAAATCATCGACACTATATCCAATTGTCTTTCCTTGAGTTTCGATTGAACACTAACTACTTCTTGCACTTGCCGACGAATAGTGTCTAAATATCCAAATGACAGAGACCTACGTTCGCGCGACATTGCCGATGGGATTTCGTAGGAGATATCATGAAAATGAAGTCTTCTAAGGTTTGTATCGCTAAGACGTTAGCGAGTAGATCCACCATCTCGATTGTTATCAGCTTCTGGGTAGACTCGTCGGACAATGTTGACAGGCCGTTATCAACGCTGGTAGGACGATCTAGACAAAATCGTGAATATTCCTTAACAATTAATCAGAATGATTACCGTAGTCCGGAAGGAATTATCGTAGACGTTGTCGGGAATTATCTGTTTGTTTTCCGTAATTTAGATCTGATTGCCGGAGGCAGCTAGTAATGCTTAGATAAATTATTCAAATTGTATAGATTGTGAATGAAGGCCGTCGAGCACGAGAGAACTACAGCACTTATCACGACTGTCAACAGAGCAACGAAAAACCTGATCGATAAACTAGAATTTTATCTGATAAGCTAACTGTCAACCCACGCATTCATTGAGATCATTTTGCCTTTACGACTCCGTTAATCATCGCTGACTGTCGGTACACACCGGCAAGGAGACTGACTATCCCGATGAGAGAACCTGATGTATGCTGTATCGATAATTGACTCACTGATTTGTGTGTAAATCCGCAGACATGATTTTTAGGAGGAAAACACGCAAGCATTTCATTTGAAGCATTATTCATTTGCTATAAGTAATTACTTCATAAAGTGTTTATTAGTAGACTAATGATTAAATTTGGGTAGAAATGAAATATTTGGATAACTTGTTATCATTTCCAAGCACTTATCCGAATCGTAAATAATAAATTAGACCGAATAAAGCGACGGGAATTTCAAAAATGTATAAAGAATAACAAACATCTATGAGTATGACACTAAAAATAGAATTAGAGCTTGTTAAACAGATCTGATAGAACTAGGTTTAGAAAAATAAGAATATAAACCAAATGCTAAAGAATTACTATAAAAAGTGACTAAATTACATTAATATCGGCGAAAGTTTAAAATTAGAAAGCTGAGATGTTGAATTAATCATTGTAATTTAATAACTTAAAAATTTCCTATTCGACTAGCTTGGTTTAGTGTAACGCCAGGGAACCTGTGTCGTATTTGATTATTTGACTAACCTAAAACCATGAAAATTGGACAAAAGATAGGACGTTTTACAGAAATTTGAAAGGGGGAAAATAATATATAAAATCAGCGAGAATGAAATAATAATACAAGTCGGTGATGATATAATTAAAGGCAAACTTCCAACCCCGAAGATAGATTTAAGATTGTCACGCGCGGAGGGATGCTGCGAAAAGTTCCGTTTTCTTTTCCATCGAACTGTGGCTGTTTGAATAAATTAGTTTGGATGTTTGAGGTTTGGATGGGTCTCGGTATGGCCACTGGTATATATGCATGAGACTGGATTTTTATTGTTTTATTTTTACACGGGGCGGACGTAATAAACTTCGCGTCGTAGGAGTGTCACTGACAATACAGTAATGTTTAAAGTGTGAGTATAAATGTCTTAACCTTTAGATGTCCACACCGACCAAATCCGGAAACACTCTTCGTCCTTGCTTTTCCTGTGCCGATAAAAATGCGGACATCGCACAGCTTCACCTATATATCGGGGAATTAAAAAAGAGGATCGACCTCTACGAAGGAACGTGGTTCTCCCCGCCACAGATGAAGGAAGAACGAAGCAAAATCCTCAGGCTAGAACACTGTCGCGACAGCCTCCTAGAGGAGAGTCGTTGTCAAAGATTGACAATCAAAGCACAGTCCGAAGCCCTCCACAAGGTTTACACGGAGGCAGAGTTGGCTAAGCGGGTGCGAGAATTCCCCGTCTTAGAAGGGACAAATGTGTTCCCTCTTCATCACCACTCTTCTACATCGTCCACTTCAACCTGCCAGGGGCATGGCCCGCATCTGCCGCCCATCCCAGCCCCAGTATTGACAAGTTACCAACCAATGTCCGGTGGTTCTTCAGACCCTATTCTGGCTCCAGTCCTTGTGGCATCTGCTGCCGCATCTGTCGAAGGAGCAGATCTGCCACCTCGCAAACGCAAGCGGCCGACCAGAGCCGAGAAAAATCAGAAGCGGAGAGATGCAATGACCGCGCTCGAAGCGTCATTGTCCGCGGCGCAGTCCACGATTAAGAAGATATCTGCCACCCATATGATTCCCACAAAGGAGGTTTTCCGCATCGTTCCGGCCGAAGGCCTCAAGTTCGTTGCGGATCATCGACTACCTGTCGATATTGACGAGATGCTCGCATAAGGGGAGGCATTCTCGTAGCGGACTCTTCCGTCGGTCTCGATTCTCCTGCATTATAAATGAACTCGAATAATTTGACGTTATCGTGTGCTTGATTCTTAATGTTTCGTCATTATGTAAATAATGGTGAATGTCTTTCTATGTTTATTTTAATATAATTGTTCGATTTCTTTGACTGTGTTATTGGTATGCGTGATTTTCGTGGTTGATTTGAATGAAAGAGTGACCATGATGGTATAACATGAGATCAAAAGTCGTCCCTTTGGACCGGGGTCGGACTAAGTTATGTGTGTCAAGATGGGTAAGACCTTCTAAGGCACCGTGGAACCCGAACCGAGAAGGGGTTAGGGGTAGTCTTAAGGCAGAGGCTCACCTGCTAACCTCTTCCAACCCGTGTGGGCAGTACCAAAGTGGAACATCACCACGGGCTCATACGTGGGACTATCAGTATGATCATTTGGAGTATGTAAGGGAAGGGTCTGAGCGGAACGATGAGGCTTTGTATGTCTGACAATCATGTACATATATTTTTCTTTTCCCACATACGCCAACACAATTTTATATTTTAATTATATTGATTATACATATAATGCTCGTGCTGTTCCTACAAAAACTAAATCTGCAAATGAAATGGCTGATGCGATAAAAGAAATGTTTGCAGATGGTAAACCTATTAATTTACGAACCGATTTAGGTAATTAAATTTAATTAATTAATTTTTAAATATATGATTTAGGTAAAGAATTTTGTAACAGCAAAGTTAAAGAGGTTATCAAAGGAATAAACTCAGTATTTTCTCAGTTCAAAGCTGTTCACGTAGAACGATTTAATCGAACTTTAAGAGAAAGATTGAAAAAATATTTTGTATATCAAGGTAATAAAACTTGGATAAATGTTTTGCCAAAAATTATTTTCAGTTACAATCATTCACCGCATAGAGGATCAAAAGGACAAACACCTGTGGATTTTACTAAAAATCAAACAAAGATAGAAAAAATCAATAAACCAAAATACAAGGTTGGTGATCATGTAAGAATTAGTAAAATCAATTCTTCACCATTTATCAAAAACTTTGATAATAATTGGAATGATGAAAATCGATACAAAACAGAATCCTGTCATGTATGTGATAGTTGATCATGAAAACAAACCAATCACTGGTAAATTCTATGAACAAGAACTCCAAGTTATTCCTGCTCCTACAATATTTAGAATTCAAAAGATTTTAAAAACCAAAAAAGATGGTAAATATAAACAATACTATGTTAAATGGCATGGATATGAAACTCCAACTTGGATATCCGAAAATCAATTGATTAAATAAATATTATGAAAGATTTTTATGTGAATTTGCCTTCTAATAGTTGTCCTCAGACTCATCCAAATAATGAAGCTAGTAAATTTAATGTCGAATTTCAAAATCCTATTTACTTGGATGGTGAATGGGAAGTAGCTCTCATGGACTTTACCTTTGTGTATAATTATTTTCCTTTCAAATGTTTTCAAAATGTCAAATACAGTAAAAGTGTATTACATACAAGTTATGATTACTTTTACTTTAACCAAGAAAAAAATGAATATACAATCAGTCACGACTCTCCATTTTATTTAATATATATCGATAGAAATATTTTGAATATTAATTGTAAATATTTTTACTTTTAAAGTAGAATTCGATAGTATTAAAGAAGCACAAAAATTAGGATTTTAAGACAAAGAAATAAATTTTAAAGAAAACTTGAATCAAATCACTATTCATCCAAATAATCGAAAAATAAAGTTTGATACAATTCGATTAACTATACAATATTATTACGATGATGAGTTTACTGATACATTTGAAAAATAATCATTACAGATCTTTCACAAATAAACTATCAACTATCAACCTTTTATCCTCGTCCATTTAAATCTGTTGATATTCAAAAAGGAAAAATCGTTAAATTGTAATGAATGATGATGTCAGTAAAGTTTAATTTAGTAAATTTTTAGCTAATAGCTTAGGATTATTAGAAGAAGCATATACTGACAAACTTTTTTTCTTTCATTTGTTGTCGATTGTCCTCCGTTATTGCAGACAAAGTTCAAGTATTGTCTCCCACTAATATAAATACCACGATATAATTTTATATTCATGATGTCCCTCTCAGGTCGGCCTGCGCGAGTTCTGTGACATCATCTAACACCCCTGTCGCACCAGAAGTTATCATCACTGGTAGTACTCACGCCCAGTCATAGTTCAACCACCAACAGCAACATCTACCACTCAACGAGTGGTCACTCGACCCAAACGACACCAGCTGTTACCGTTCAGAGAAGACGAAAAAGAAACGACTCAGGCAAGCCGAGGCCGACGCCCTTACGGCTAAAAATACCGAGCCACCGAAGACCATCTGAGAAGTTCCCTCCCGTCCCCTTACCATGTGACGAGACCGTGACCACAGATTTTGATCTTGATGATCTCTTATCCGAATCCGATAAAATAATGCGATAAAATAATCTGTGGCAATAAATTTGTTGGAATCGTTTGTATCTTCATGTTACTTCAAATTCGGAGGGTGAGTGCCTCCCTACATTCGGATTTTATATCATGTAATATATATTTCTTTTATATCGCTTCATCGCATTAGCCATTCGAACCTTATCATATCTGTTATAGGACCCTAAGCGACAAAGAATTCGTGTAAACGTAAGTCCTTCTAACGGCAGTCGAGATCTCGTTAGGTAAACTATTGAGGAATAGTGCTAACAATGGGGCTCATCTGCTCTATATCATGGGCGCCTTGTCGAATGAAGTAGTCGTCTGGCGATTTCCTGAAATTCCAATCCATACTCCGTCTCAAATCTTCTCAACTACCTTTACTCCTGTCCAAGTATGGAACACCCTTTACGCTCCTAGTGATTGTTGTTAAATCATCGGGTTTGTGGGAAGCGCTAACATTATTAAGTGTTGTTCTCTGCAGATAGACTTAATTTATCGCTTCACCTTTGGGACGTGAGTGATAATCGAGCATTGTGAAAAAACATAGGCTTTTAAAAACTCGTGTCTTTTGACAGTTAGACAATATAGGCATAATAGCGAGAGTAGAGTGATATAGTAAATTTATTTTATATTTAATTTTGTTGGAACCTAGTAAAAGTAGTATAATAGCGAGAGTGGCATAGTATCAAGGTGGGGTAAGATTTGACTGTAATAAGTAAAAATTTATTTAAATTAAATTAAATAATACTAAATTTATTTTATACAAAATTAAAAAAATTCTTAATTTCTTATGACATTAACTTCTTGTTTAATCTATACAATTAATTAATAATGATTAATTCAAAGATATAAATTATTGAATTTTAAGTCACAATTTGTTTAATTCAATACTTTAGCCCTGTAAGAATTTAGTTAGTTATTCATTCATTAATCAAAATAATTAATTTTTCTTATTATTTTAGAAATGAAAATATATTGCTTGATGGAATATTTTACAATAATTTTGTTGAATCAATTTTATTTCACCTTAGCAATTAATGCCAAAGAATATGTTAATGAATATGTTGTCCAATGCTCCGGAGGTTATTCTGAAGCAAAAAATGTGGCTCTGCAAATGGGTTTTATTTTGAAACATAAAGTTTGAATCAAATAATCAAATTTATTATTTTATTTGAAATAGATGCGGGGCTTCGATGATTTTTATGTATTTAAGTACAAATATGATAATACCGAAAATTCGAACTTTCACCGGCATAGATTAAAAAGATCTGTTAAAGTTAATTGGGTTGAACAACAATATAAATTAACAAGGGTGAAACGAGATTTCAAGAAAATTGACCAAATAAAGTTTTTTGATCCATTATTTAAGAAACAATGGTATTTAATAAGATCTCAATTTAATCCCAAACTGGTTGATATGAATGTCAAAGAAGCCTGGGAGTTAGGTTACACTGGTAAAGGTGTGACAATTAGTATTTTGGATGATGGGATTGATTACAGGCATGATGACCTTAAGGAAAACTACGTTAAAATTATTAAATTCAATAAATCATTTATTTTTGTCCAAGGCAGGACCCAAAAGCAAGTTTTGATATAAATGGCGACGATAATGATCCATTACCCAATTTAAAAGTTATTGAAAATCGGTATGTTTTCTTATTCTAAGTATTTTTAATTACAAAGCTTTATAAAGTAATCTATTAAAACTTTAATTTTTCACTTTAAAGAATATATAATTAATGCCCAAAAGAGCGTTTTGCCATTTTCAAATTATTATTAGTAAAACAGAATGATTATTATAATCGGCCTTTTGGATATTTAACTTTAAAATTATTTCGTTTTATTCAATATAATAGTTAAATTATTTTCATTATGGTTATAGATCAAAAATTTATTTTATGCTTCACAAATTTTCGGCACTGCCTTTATCATGTACTATAAATTAAGTTTTATCCGAAGTTATCAACGAATCAAACGTGAACAAAAGATAAATGACTTTACTGATATTCCATATTAATTAATTATTTCGGTCATTATCAATAAAATTTGATAAATTGAGAGATGGCAGTTTACTAAGAAATATTTCTTATCAAAACTTAATAACTAAGGCCAATTTCAAACAAAATTTTACAGATATATTAAACAAGTGCTTCTGTAAAAATAATCTATAAAACAAGTTACTAGAATTTGATTTCCTTACATAATCCTAATCAAGGCTCACATGGAATTTTAATGATTTTAGCAATATGAAAATAATACTTCGGTTATAAATTATTGTTTTTATTTAATTTAAATTTCTGAAATTTTTTGTTAATTCTTCATGTCATCACTATTTTTTGTACTAAATATCCCAAATAATCACAGTTAAAACACAATTTTGGTTAACAACATTGCTATTGTTGATACTTTTTGGTATTATATTAGTGCTTACGGTATGCAATATACTCACAACAATATGAAATAGTTGATTCATTATACCCTTATAGAAATATTATTGGATATTTGTGTTCGTTTTTTTCCGAAAACCTCAATGAAGATTAACAAAATTTTCAATAAGAAGGGATTAATAATGGCAATAATGATAAATAATTTATTGATATAACTTAATGTATCGTAATACAATTCTTGATAAACCTCTTAATAAAATATTTAAATTTGCAGTAAATAGAATGTTTAATTAAAATTATATAGGCATGGTACTCGTTGTGCTGGAGAAGTGTCCGCAAAAGCAAACAATTCAAAATGTGGTGTTGGAATAGCTTATAATTCAAGAATAGGAGGTTAGTTAATTTTATTACTTTTTAACATTGGCAAATGTTATAAGTAAATATTTTAAGTTATGTTGGTAACAAATGTTTAGACATATGTAAACAATTTTTAAGTAATTATTTATTTTAATTTACTTTTATTATTTGAAATTTTAATCATTTATGCATGCCTATATATTTTAAATTGACTTAAAAGTTTTCATTTTATGCAAATTTTATCAAAGTGTATATTTGGAAATTCTAGATATAATAATTATGCTATTTTAACAAAAAGTAATTATAAAAACCAATATTAATAATTAATTTTCAATAAAACAATGTTGAGAAATTTTTTTAAATCAATCGAATATTGATTGATTAATATTTTCAATAAACACTCAATTAAAAAATAAATCCGATCTAAGTTAAGTTACAATTTTCCTAATATTTTTTATTACCGAAGCAATATTTTCATTCTTCATAATACAAATATTTTATGAAATGAATTCATTCTCACTACGTATCTCATATCATCGTTCTCAACACTCATCAGACGGATTGAAATGAAATTCATTTACAGCAACGTTTCACAACTTGTGTCTGCGGAAATTTTGACATTGATAAACATGACTGGTTAATTAACACAGTTATAATTTGACCCATTAAATTTGACAACTACAGAAGATTATCGTTTTATCTTTCAAAATTTTCCGAGAAAAACTTGGATGAGTTTTGGATCTCTGTCAAATTTTTTATCCGGCATTCAACTTGAAAGCGATCAAAATTCTTTTACCATTTGCATTTTCGTGGCTCTGTAAAATTGGATTTTGAACTTTGACAAAAATGAAGTCTAAAAACTGGGAAATTGAGGATGAGATGTAAACTTGTCTGGGAACTTTGTAAATTGGTTTAATTTGATTTGTTCACGGAAGCAGGCTTAGCCGTTTTTGCATATAAATTTTAAAGATTTTACTTGCCGCAAAAAAATTTTGATATAAGTGTGCCGCTACCCAAAAAAAAGAAACGTTGACTTACAGGTTTTATTATTTCAATTATGGATGAAAAGTGAAATTTTGGTGTATTTATTTATTAATATTATTTAAGCAACAACTTTCGAATTTCAAATTCATAAAATAACCGCAGAATTGTCAAAAATTTACAAGAATTTACAAACATCATACACTAATGCTCAGTAAGGAAACAGGGAATTAGTAGTAGGCAGAAAATTGTTTCCACGTAGGAATTATAAGCGCGTAGACTTGAAAAAAAGTTATAATTTTTCATTCAGAAATAATGAAATTAATTAATTTTCTCGAGAATTCCCGATGATTTTTAAGAGATTCGTCCATCTCGGAAAAAATAGATTCTGAAATTCTCGAGATATTCGAAATTTAACATATTTCAAAAATCCTCCGTTAGAAAGGATTTTATTTTCTAATTCACAGAAGAGCTAAGAGTTAGAGATGAAGTCGAGGACACTATAATACTTCCTTAATTATAATATTGACATGCTTAAGAATTGTCAAGTTCAATTATTATGTAATATAAATAGTAATGAAATTTTTTGCGAAAATTGCATTTCAAAAATAGGAATGGATTAAAAATGGATTAGGAATGGATTAAAGTTTCCTGAGCTCATGAATTTAGCAGAATGAGTTTCAATAATAGATTTTCTGCATTACACCATACAGTTAATGTAGAACTCTAAAGACCAGATTATAGTAATTTGAGAAATCACTCTTATCATAAAATCTAAAAAATAAATAAATAAAATTAATTTCATAGAATTTAACATTAAAAATTACCGTTAATATTAAAATTACTACAAAGCGCAATTGACTGAATTTTATTTGATTTCCAATTAGTTATTATCTATTGCGCTATGATGTACAAGAACAAAACATAAACTTATTGGTCTTTGTGATTTATTAACTAGCATTGTACTTTTTTACACACAGACCTCAAATTTAAGCTGTTAATATCTTTCATAATATCTTATTTCAATTTAAAGTAATACCAAAACTTATTTAAATTCAGTATGACTATTAGGTTCTTCATATTAGCGTAATTGGATTTTCTAGCACGACAGGAAATCAATTTCGCACCAATTTTTTTATTACATTTGTCAAGTCTCTTAATATCATATCAAAAAAAGATATATAATTATCATTATGCCATAACTCTTACAATTTATGAATATTCCTAACATACATCCTTTCGCATATTATGCATATAGTTAAAATTCACAAAACTAATAGAAGTATAGACCTGTAAATTTTGACTTTGTTTATACTCTAAACTTATTCTACATATCTTCCTTGAATTAACAGATCCATAAATGGAGTCGGCGAATTTTTTTATTCGAACATTGAATGTTTTCATGTAGATTATCCATACGATGTATAATGCAAAAACTATAAAAATGCTCTCAATATTTAAAAACAGGAAAAACATCGACAAAATCAATACACAATTGGTTCAATAAATTGATAATATTTATCATATGTACTTGACTATTAGTTCATTTGAGTTTAAGCTTAAAGTTGTTTTTAAACCATTTTATCTTCCAATATTACCGGCGTCAGTATAAGATGAGTTAAAATTATTTCTTCTGGGATTAACCGGAATTTTCCAGATTATATTTCAGTGTTAAGGTAGTTGAATTACAAACGATTAAACTAAAACAAAAGGGAGCTTTAAATTTTTAAAAGTATTAGTTGAATATCGTTTCGAGGTCTTGAAAATAATGAGTGATGCGTTTGATTCATGATTTTTTTAAAATTTTTAAACGTGGTTTTAATATTTGTGTACTTAATTTTATTAATAGAATTTTAATTGTTTCAAATCATGTATTTTGATTATTTTTTAATTTCATTTATTTATTATTTCCATTTTGAATATGCTGTAATTCAAAATAAATATTACAGCTGTGAGGATGCTTGACGGAGATGTTACAGATAGAGTAGAGGCTGAAGCATTAAGTTTCAAACAACAACATATTGATATATATTCTGGTAGTTGGGGACCTGATGATAATGGACAAAAAGTGGAAGGACCTGCTATATTAGCAAGATCAGCTTTTAAGAAAGGAATTAGATATGTAAAAATATTATTAAAATTATTTTAATATTTTTTATGTAATTTGTTCATTAAAAGATCAAATTTATAATTTATAACTTTTAAATAATGAATTATTTATTTTTCGGTATTTTCAATCTAGACATATTTTTATTAACAACTTTTTTACAAACTTATAAAACCTGATATCACATGAAAATATTACAACTAGCTTATGATTTCAAAAGGAAAATTCAACGTGCACGGGTAGGAATTATATGAAAATAGATATAATTTTTACTGGTGATTTGAAAATTTATTTTGGTCGTTAAAAATCAATTTAAACCTCAAGGTCTATAAATTCAGGCTGGATTCAGATTCAGATCTTTTGAAATGAATTTCTTGGGCACTATATACGTGATAATTGTAAATAGTTTAGTTCAAAGATATAGTGCAATTTGTTGGGTTCATTAATATTTAGTTAAGATCAGAATTCTTTCTGAGTCCGCTTATTCTTTTACTCAATAACTAACCATTAAATAACAGTAGGATACAGTGAGATTACTGGCCCACATATTTTAAAACAAGGTCGATGTAATGTCATTTTACGGTTAAAAAGTTTTCAAGCCAAGACAGTTGTTTTAAATAGAAAATAATAGTATTAATAATAATGTTATGGTTATTAAATGGAAATATTGCAATGATTGATATTCACAATCAAACAGTAGTTAATCAATTTCGAGCTCACGTAGAAGGATCATCTGTTTTAGAGATAAGCTCTGATACGTCCAAGAATTGTCTGTCACATGTTTGATAATAATCTAGTGGCAATTATTTTTTCTGATTTAATATCATTTTTTAAAACTAGAATATTCATGTTTTCAATATTGATTTTCAAAATTTTGGGATTATGGATTCTTTCTTTGGTATTTCCATTTGTGTTGGGATTCTAAAATTTAAAATTTCCAAATAAATAAAAAAATATATTGAAAATTGAAAATCAAGAAATCATCGAATTAAAATTTGAAAAACGGGTCAGATGTAAATGAGATGATAGGAAAGGAAAAATCGATAGAATTAGCAGAAAGGAAAATAAAGTAAAATGAGTAAAAAAAAGGGGGATTATTGTCGCAGAATGTAAATAACCAAATGGTTACATCGAGACTTATTGAATAGTCAGGATAGACATTTTATTGCGATATTCAGAGTTTTGTAAATTGTAGATTATACAATTTGATTACAAATATAGGTTGAGTGTTGTTTATCTAATTGTTTTTATAGAACAAGTGGAATCAAAAACAATGATGTTAATAATTATCTAATTAAAAACTCGACAATAATAATAATAATAATAATAATAATAATAATAATAATAATAATAATAATAATAATAATAATAATAATAATAATAATAATAATAATAATGAAATTGTGAGACGATGTGGTTGGACATATAGTTTTTATTAACCCAATTTAATTAAGATTATTATATTATAAGAACTTTTTTTCAAATTTCACCACTGATTTCTTTTCAATTGACATTGTATTTATTAAAAAGCTTGACTGTGAATCAGTAAATATATCGATGTTTTTGATATATTTACTGATTTATAGACAAGCTTTTTAATAAATACAAGATTATTCTAGCTAAAACACATACAAAACACAAGAAAAATCATATCAAGACAAAAGAAGATAAGTTAAAGTTAAGAGAAACCAAACATTTTCAATGGGATTCACGCCTGTCGATTGTGCACTCCATTTGAGGCAGGAAATTCCATGTTCCTCTAACCAGGTCTTCGTTACTCGTGCAGTATGGCAAGGTGGACCATCTTGCATAAAATAGGAAATTTCTCTTGATGTTACAGTTTTTATAGATGGTAAAAAGTGTATCATGAAGCCTTTGATATTAAACTGTGGAAGTGACAGACCTTTGGCAATGCTGTAGCTTTGATTTTCTATTGAACCCAATAGCTCCACACGCCATGAAAGAAAAGCTGTGTTTCACAGTGGATTGGAGACAAATGTTGTCGTTCTTGATCCAGTCGATGCCACACCCAAACACGACCACTGACAGCGAACTATTAAATAGAACTCATAATTAAAGATAGCACGTTCCCAGAAGTAATGAGTTTTTTTCTCATATCCTTTGGCAATATTCTTGGGTGTCAGAAGTGGCTTTCATATTGCAAGTACCATTGTATCCAACCTTTTCAAATAACACCGTTCAGTAGACTAAATACTGCTCGTTTTGAGCGTGTGATGAGTTGTGTTACTCTAAATGGCATGAAATAAAGTTGAAAAGTTTATAATACATATTTATAATTATTTATAATTTCTACTTTTAGTTTAATTTTACATTTAAAAAAATATTATTTTATAATTTTCATTTTAAAAAATTGTTTTTTATTACGATAGCTATAATCTTTTGTGACCCAAATATTAGTCTTATAAAATTTTGATCTCATGACAAAATTATTTAATTTAATGATTTTGATAAAGATGATGAAACATTTAGGAAAACCCTGTATCACTTAGTTTTCTGCAAATGAATTTGAATGTACATTTTCGATAGCTGTTGACTTGACTGTCCTATTTTCTTTTAATAAATTTAAAATTATAAAATAATTTTGTGATTTTGAGTTTAGTACATAAAATAATACCAATCGATTGAGCATATTGAAAATATGTTTAATGATTTTTAAATATTAATTTTTTTGATTTACATTTAATCTTTTGATATAAATTTAATCAAAGTAATATATAAATTTCATGACAAAGATAATATGATTAGGGTAGAAATGGATTAGGAAATATATATGTTTGGGCCAGTGGGAACGGAGGCAAGAAATCAGATTCATGTGCATGTGATGGATATGCTAGTAGTATTTATACTATTTCTATAAGTAGTGTTAGTGAAAACAATCGGAAGCCGTGGTATTTGGAAAGTTGTGCTTCTACTTTGGCATCGACATATAGTAGTGGCGATGGGAACGAACAAAAAATTGTAAGATAAATTTTATTATGAATATTTGTTTTTAATAAAAGTCTCATAATTTTTCTTTTCATTAATCAATTTTAAATTTCTATAAATTAACCTTTTAAAATCTATTTATCGTATTATATATTTTGTTGAATTAATAATATATGAAACATTAAAAGATTTTTATTAAATCGAGTTTATTTTTCAAAAGTGATCAATTTTAATATTTTCCATATAGATTTCAACAGATTTAAATAACAAATGTGCATTTGATCACACGGGAACTTCAGCAAGTGCTCCTCTGGCTGCCGGAATAATAGCACTTCTTATTGAAGCAAAGTATGCAAAATATTAATAGCGTTATATACCGATCGTCAAAGTTTTTCAGTGATATAAATGTTGAGTTAAAGCATAATATCTTTATTTAGACTAAATTTGTTTCTATTTAATTTTAATAATTAAAGCTACATCAATCTTTTGATCCACAGAAAAGCTTTGAAGATTAAACTTAAATAATTTTTAAATATTTTGCTTAATGAATAATTGTAAAACATTTAGTTCCAACTTAACATGGAGAGATGTGCAATATATTACTGTTCTAACTTCTAACCCTACACCATTTATTGATGGAGAATTTATTGTGAATGGTGCTAATAGAAAAGGTATGAGACTTCTAAAAATCGTAATCATATAAGTTATTATTTTTAAAATTATAATTGCTTTCAAATGTTTAATATTTGAATAACAAAATAGTTAAATATTTTACCTAAATGAATTATGAACATCGAGATTTTAAAACTCCTTTTTTATTACTATAGTTTTATTCAATTTTAATTACTTTATGCGCTATTTTTTTAAAAACATCAAGGCCACATACCAGTTTGGCGAACCAAACAAAGAAAATTATAAAGCATTATAAATTTTTAAATTAAAAAAATGTACGTATAAATTCGTTCTATAAATTCGTTTAAAGAGATCTTTAAAATTGATGTCTTTGTAATAATTCTGGAAAATTACTCAAAAATAAAGAACTTTAAGAACTTTTACTGGCCCAAACAATTTGTCTAGCAGCCGTGGTTTAACATCTCAGAATCAAAACTTTCAATTTTATGATCGTAAAATTATGAAAAAACACTTCATATTTTATAAAGGCGTTTTTCTCAAGAGACAAAAATTTTGTTGTTAATTTTATTACTATTTTTTACACGTTAAGTTTTTATTCTAATTAAAATATTTTCTATATTTTCAGTCAGTAATTTGTATGGTTTTGGACTGATGGATAGTGGCAAATTGGTACGCCTAGGGCGTTTATGGTATAACTTACCGTCACAGCATTTTTGTAAAATCTCTTATAATGGAACAAAAATGTTTTAGATTATTGAATTTAATCATTCTTATTTATACTTTAGAATTTTGAAAGATAAATTTACAGTAAAATTATCAGTTAAAACTGATGGGTGCTCTGGTAAAAACAAAGTAAATTACGTGGAACACGTAATTCTTCATTTGAAACTTGATTATGACAGACGAGGCGATTTACGAATAAACTTAATTTCTCCATCTGGTAAACATATTTTATAAAGTTATTTTATATTTTGAGTTGTTTTTGAATAAACTTGTTCGTAATAATTCAGATATTTATATTGTTGAGGTTTATAAAAAATTATTTTGAATAATTAATTTTATAAAACCAAATCAGTTAATTTTAATTTCTTGTATTTTTGAAGCAAAATTAATAAGTCTATTTCATAACAATGAGCAAATACGTGTGAGCATATCGTGGTTGATAAATAAACAACAAGGTAAACTTTATAATGTCCTTAAATAAAGAATTAAAAATAAAATTACTTAAAAAGGTAAAAATAATATTTAAATCGTTATCTCACAACAATGATTTCATATATTTTTCGAATTCCTTATCTAACATGACCTTCTCAGCGAGTTTCCAGGCTTCAGTAGGATATTCCAAAATGTTGTAGAAACTGAATATACATGTATTTTATTTCTGTTGTAAGTTTTTCACATGATAAAATATTCAAACTATTTTTTAAATTGAAACATTTTTTCACGGAAAATTTTAAATTTTGATTTTTTAAAATTCTAGATAAAATTTTTGTATTTTTGTTGTATTTTTGTATCAAATTTATATCTTTCTTATATGAACATAATATTTGAAATATTTACTTAATGAAAATGGGGCTTACTTATAGTATTAATGTAATAATGAGTATTTTAAATTTTTATGTGAATTAGAGAATGATAATTCGTAGAATTTTATATGAAGTTGATTTAATTTAATAAATTTTAGGTACAAGATCTGAAATTTTACCATATCGACCATTTGATTTCTCTAAAGGCCCAACAACTTTTGATATCTGGCCTTTAATGTCAGTACAATTTTGGGGTGAAAAGGCATCTGGTGAATGGATTGTTGAAATCGACAATGGTGGAACAAAATTTTCAAACTATCATGGTGTATGGTCAAAATTTGAATTAAAAATTTATGGAACCGAAAAATGGCCTATTCGTTTAAAGTCAACCGAATTCTCTAAAAACAATGTTTGATTAATGAACTGTGAAATTATTTACATTGTGAAATTATTTAGAAATGGTTTCAGCAGTTTGAAAGAATGGTGGTTGAAAGTACTAGAGACACCGATCAGAAACATTCTCGCGCTTCATACAGAGGTCATAGTGACTTTAGTCATGTTGAGTTTACTATAGGCGATTTTGATGTTATTAATTATTATTATTATTATTATTTTTATTATTATTTTGCAATTTTTTTATAATACAAATAGTAAGTCAATATACCATCTCATGTTATCATACCTCTACTTTTTATTAATATTATCAATATTTATTATTCTCTAGTTTCTCCTGTGAAAATTTCTAATAATATTATTGTGTCTCTTCTGTCATTTATCCTGCTCTTTTAACTAATATTTAATTACCAGTGTAGTAATTTCTGTGCACTAACAATACGGTGAAAATTGAAAATGTTATATTTTAAATGATTAAGGAATTTGATGGTCGCGGGCGGGTTAGGGACACCCTTGTTCTAACCAATGAATTGATATTGGGTGGATATTTATGTTCTTATTGACAATTAGCGATAGTTAAAATAATAGAATAGATAGAACAAAATAACAATTTTGTAGCGTTTTCCAAATTTTTATTGTCTTCATTTACTTTACCAAATACTATCAGTCTAGTTGCTTACAGCCACAGTTTTCAAAAGGTTGTACGACGATAAAAAATCTTTTGTTTTTTACAATTTATGATTAAGACTATGAAATTAATTTAATTTTAAAATATAAGAAACTCTTTACTAGTTCTGCTCGTAGTTCATCGTTTTAAACTACTTTTCATTTTTAAATGTCGAAAGTCAAACTCGTAATTTAATTTAATTTTTCACAAATGATTTTATACACGATAATTACATTACAATGATTTGATGTAATGTTGATGTATAATAATTTAAAATTTAAATTATTTAACTTTGTCATATATTCTAAGTTCATTTTATTGTCACTATGATATTATCTCAAAACAAGCTTTATTCATCGATGAATGTTGAAAAATGCAATGTCGGCTGGGACTCCGTCCATACCATACATGAGCCTGCGATAGGGCCTAATAGGAAGGAGTTTTCAGATTCACATTTTGTTTTAGATCCGATCTTTGGTGATGGTACGCCAACATTCGATTTTTCCACCAGGTGATACAATAAAAAAAAGTTTGTATAACCACGAGTCTACAGGACCATTGTCATTACTATGAATATTTTATATTCAGTTCTAATATAATAACAATTGCATTTATTTCGGTTGTAAGCTCTCCAGTTTATATTTTATCATGTATATATTTCTTTAAAATTTTTATATTTGTCTCAATTAATATTAAAATTTAAGTTAACTTGTCATTTTATAATATTTATATTAGTGTGATGAAGAATGTTTTAACAACACCTGTTCTGCACCAGGTCCACAGTTTTGCGATTTGTGTGCTAACTATCAGACAATGAATGGGTACGATATTTTAAGTGTTTATTTATTATTTTAACAATGTCAATTGTTTAGAATTTGTGTTTCCAAATGTAATTCTGGCACTTATGCAGATAACAGTTCAAAAATTTGTCACAAATGCCACTTTAGTTGTGATGAATGTATTGGTCCAGATCAATTCAATTGTTCTAGATGTCTCACAGGAGATTACTATGATGTTGATAAGAAACAGTGTCAATTATCTTTACAAAATTGTTCCAGGGGATATGTAAAAGGTATGTTCTAGAAAAAATAAGATTTGGTTTTTCATTTATAAACATAAAATTTCACTTAAAGTACCGATGTCATAAATAATAGTTCTGATTTCGGAAATAAATGTTGTTTAGCTATTTAAAAATATTTAATAAATTTTTTTTACAAAAAAAGTTTCTTTAGAAATTTGTCTACATGGATAATTGTCTGTTGATCATATTAGTTATGGTTTGATCTTTTTGGGTTACACCATGGTTAGTCAAAAAACTTCAAAGGATTTAAAAATATTTATTTTGCTAAAGTTGATACTAAAAAGTAATTATAACTAAAAGTATATAGCAACCAAATAAGGAATATATAATATAAATTAAATAAAATGTTTTTGTTCTAAAAATTGATAAATTAAAATTTAATAAAATCATTCCAAGAATGTTTTGCTTATCGTGAACTAAATTATTGAATTTCATATGGATTTTGGTGTTAATTTTTTATCTTGTTTACAATATATTTTAATTTAATTGTCGACAATTTCTGATTTTTAACTGTAAAAATTAGACTTTTTTACAAATATTTTGAAAATTTATGTTTTAAAATAAATACATATTCTAAATATTGAAACGTTATATTTTGAAGGTTTTCATTTCGTTTGAAAGTTATAGGAAATTAATAAATGTGACAAATAGTGGATGCCTAAAATATTGAAATTACAATATTATATAACAGTGCAAATGTACATATCTCGGAGAGCGTGGTATTGATCCCTTTGTTCTCTTTTGTAATGATACCGATGCCGCCATAAATATGAAAATATTCAACGCATTTTACTATTATTAGTAAAGAAAACTTTGTTTTGCTTTTCAATAAAAGTTAGCTTTATAATACCTTCATATTTACTCTGTATTGGATTTGAATTGTAAAAAAATTGGATTTCAACATAAAACTGAAACAACTTTTTATTAAAATATTTTTATGAACATGTTTCCAAAACTATATTCTTTAATGGATAATATATTTTGAGAGGGGAGCAAACACTCTTCTAACATGATACTTTTGTAATTATATTAAATTTTAAAACTCTTTAAATAAATGTAACTTTTTAAATAATTTGAACATTTTAATTTAAATAATTATTATGGTTTTATTAAGGTTTAATGTTAAATGATAAATGATGTGGACTTTTTCTATATACAAGACGCATACACTCTTCAGAGCTGATTAAAATGAATTTCATCTAGAAGAATATGTATAGTTTTGAACTAATTGAGTACCTCCAAATTTATATTATCATTTTGTTAGAGTTGAGCATTGAATAATGTTTCAAAAAAGATTTGAAATGTGAAAAATAAATTCACTGCAACATTATTTGGCATTGTCTTAATTTATACACTTAACTCAAATGTAGAGACATTGATCCATGAATGAATTGTTTCTCTTTTACCTTTTTCTGGTCGAATTTCAAACTCAATTTCATCTCGAATTTCCAATTTCTGTCCTTTGTGTGTTGCCTAAGTCAAAGGTTTTCAATTCTTTTTAGCAGTGGAGCACTATATATTCTTCGCAAATGACGAGCTTCAATATTAAAAGTGAGTTTAAAATAACAGATATTCACACTACATACATTTATTTTTTATACCAAGATACACTAAATTTCAGAAATTTTAAGGGGTTCTTTGGAACTTGCCGAAGAATCCTCGAGCTCCGTTGAGCACACATTGAAAACTACTGTTCTAAGTTATCTAATCGTCTAAACATTTATTTTATTTCATTTTAAATTCTCCAAGCGCTCACTGAAATAACAAATTACTTTACAAATGGTTATAGTCATCTTGTATTAATCCTTAATTAAAAAAGAATCGATGTACGTATACAGATGCATTAACTTGTTTATGTATAGTAATATATCAAACAAAATATGATTTCATAGTTTTAGACAACATTTATGTAATAGTCATGATTTATTGTTTTATAGCAATTAAAAGTGTTTCTGAGAACGCCTTCAATAATAAAAGTCATACAGTAAAAACTCATCATTCAAAACACTAACAAATAACAGGAAGTTAGTGATACTCCCCCACCCGCTGCAGATGGGTTAGTCAATGTGAAGAACTTTTTAGGTATACTATAATTTTAGGCGTTTTGTAGAGCTAATTATGTTCTCAGGATATTTGGGTCAATTTCAACATAATTTTAGTATTGTTAATAAAACGCTAGATTTTTTCATCACAGTATTTTCTACATTGAATTATGGTTTTAGGATTTTTCTATCGGGAATTTCGACTTATAGTCAAAAATTTTCTTTTGCTCTAATAGATTAATTAATTTTCACTTGTCTAAATTAACTTATATTTTCTTCAGGCTTTTTTGTTCTGGTTTTTCTATTGAGGTTAATATTTTTTTCAAAGGTCTAATTGAACTAGTTTTGATCACAGTTATTTTATACGGCGAAATTTGGTCATTGATTTTGTATAAATAGTTTTTGGTCGATTGAAATTCGATATTTTCATTTCGTATATATTATTAGTGGATTAACCAGTTTAAACATGGTCATTGGTCAGTGTTTAGTGATGAGAAAGTTAATTGTCCTTGTGAAATTTCTGACCAAAAAAGAGGAATGTTTGCAAATTCTGAAGGAAGAATGCCGAATCACTATCAAGGATATCTTACTACTGATGTAAGTACCGAAAGTGTGGATATCATTTTAAATGAATCTAGCGTAAGAACATTTGCATCCATGTTCGTCCCATATTTTGTTTCCTCTAAGGCAGTGCTTCTCGTCTGGGGTCCTAGGGCCCTAGTTGGGGAAATTTCGAAATTTATGGATTATTAAAATTTGATAAGTATATACGTCGTATTTTATGTATATTATGATAGAAACAATTTCTTAACACTGAAGATATAGTTCTTCTCAATGCAATCTTTACCTTATAATTTTGATTTTTTACTAGTAATATACATAACAAAAGTTGAACCAGTTATAAATAATTTTTTTTCTCTTTTCTCTTTCTTTATCGAAAATATTCTGGGGCAATTTGACTTTTAAACTGCTCTAAGATGTGGGAAATTTTGTCGTGCAAACATTCTCATTTTTGACCAATTCCTCAGAAATATCAATAACGTGTATGAAAACCCTTTATCCCAGGAGAAATGAATCCCGGAAGATGAAATATGGAAAATGTCATCAAACATGATTTTGTTTGTCGTCGCACACCAATAATTTAAAAATGCATAATTCATAAATAATATAATTATATCTGCAATTTTATTATACAGCGTCTGGCAAAAGTAACTTTTTTATCATAATATTGTAATTGAAAAAGAGAGCGTTACTTTTGAAGGAATTTGTATATATTGCGGACGTTTTTTTAAAAAATCTTTATAATCAACTAGGATATTTTTAGTTTTTGATCAAAAACTCATTTTTTAGAAAGCAATAAATGTGTTAAATGTCCAGAAAATTGTTCTATTTGTAGCTCAAGTTCTCAATGCTCGGATTGTTTGCAATCTTTTGTATTAACTCTTCAAAATCGATGTGTTTCTAAATGTGATATTGGATCATATCCAGATTCTCGAAAAAGGTGTCGTGTATGCCATTTTGATTGCCTATCATGTATAAATGGGGATGCGTCTGGTTGCACTAGTTGTAGCCATGGATCCTTTATTAACCCAGTGATTAATAGCTATGAAATAGGATACTGTGTTAAAAAATGTCCGTTTGGATATTTTACGAATCACACAGTTGGATTTTGTTACAGGTATTTACTAGTCATATTTTATTTTATCGTCAATATTTGTCATATTTGAGAATGCTAAAATTACAAAATTAATTATTTTAATTTCAAATAAAAATTGAATTTTTACCTTATCTTTTAACTGAATTGGAATTTTATTTTTAAGAATATATTATTCTTGTTGTATGTATAACAAATGTAAGAATAATATGATATTAAACAAATAGTGTTTTTAAGGAGTTCTAAAACTTATTTAAAAATATTTTTTTAATGTTATAGATGTGATCAGTTGAGATAACTATTTGTGTTAAATTTGTTAATTATAATCGATATTATATTATATATTATTTTAAATTATATTAAAGTTAATTACACTCAATCCTTTTTTACGCGATTTTTTTCTTATGTATACTTTAATTTTTTACGCGAATTATTCACATTTTATAAATTTTTTCGTCGAAAATTCAAGAATTTCAGTTCAGTTCCTTATATTTTATGTTACATCAAACATTATACAAAACTGGGGGAATTCCCGTATTTTGAAAAATATTTTCCTGTGTTATGTATGTGTTCATACCTTTTTGTTTTCTACAAGATTTTAATGGTGTCGTATGTGCATCTGTATGATATGTTCGTCGTAATGTATAATAATTTATTATTTGTAAAACTGTTATTTAAATTATTATATTGAATTAATTTTAATCAATTGGTAAATCAATTCTATGAAAATTAAAATTATTTAAGTGGAAGTTTTAAAATTATTTTTTACAGATTTTGTTACCGAAATGGTCACTAAATTAGAAACTTCACTATTAGTGAATTTCACTAGATCTAAAAATCAAAGTTCTAGGCAGCCTAGAACAAGGTTTAGGTCCTACAAGAGTTGGCCTCAGTGAATCGACAGTGCGTACAATAAAGAATAATGAAAATTCTATCAGGCAGTCCGTAATATCTGGTAAATAAATAACTACATCAACATCGTCGTATTGTAAGAATAATAGTCTAGAAAAATGGAAAATCTCTTAGCAATTTGGATTGAGGGTCTCAATCAAAAAAAGATCCCAGTTGATACAGACACGATTAAATCAAAGGACATTCGTATTTATAATAAAATTTTACACCAAGAACTTTGAGAATTCAATAATATATTTTCACATTCGAACTATGTCAACATTCTACAATGATAAGCATGTATTTAATATGTAATTTTATAAATTTTGGTGCACCCAGGCTTTCATAGTGGTAAAAAGTGCGATTATGCGACACTTTTGTGATTTTACTTATTAGGATTCTTTAACCATTTTGTAGATTCATTTATAATTGGTTTATTTGAATTTAGCAATGTTTGAAGTCAATGTTTATTATGCTTATATTACAAATTTTAAACACTTTTTATTACAACTTATTCAAGATAGTTTTGAAGGGTCAATTAATTTCGTGAGTAGAATTCGAATTACTCTGTAGAAACATAACCATTAATTATTCCACGTTTATTTTAAAGTTGTGTTATTAAGAATTAAAATTGTTTTTTTTATTATTAATTCGGCTAATCAATGTTTTTAGTAAATTTATAAATAAATCGTACATAATCTTTTAGCTTAATTATGCATGTAAGCTAATTAAGTACGTGATTTATATGACAAAATATAATATGTTTGAACTAGTAAAGGTAGTCAGTATTTTGTTTTTAAATTTTTTCCATTTAAAACTTATTTAAACTTATTTTGATTTTTTTTAATTAATAAATTTAGATGTCATGAAAATTGTAAATCCTGTAATGGACCATCTCCTGAAATGTGTACTTCTTGTTTACCTCCTTTGGAATTGTCAGAAGCGGGAAAGTCTTGTATTGATCCAGTTTCAAAAAACTGTAAACCAGGTAAGAGAATTTGGTTATATATAGTAAGTAATATTTTCTGTTGCACTTATTAAATTCAAAAATATATTTCAATACAATCACAGAATGTTAAAACCAATATGATTTTTATTAAAAAAAATAAGTAAATAGATTTAAAATAAAAAGTTTTTTAATAAAAATTGGATGACCCATATCACAGCGTCGCCAATGTAAATATCTTCACTCCCCTTATTTAAGAGCTGTGATACTCCTTCAGCTATTCAATTCTAATGCATTTCTTTCCATCAGAATAGCTCGACTTGGTGTTCTGTTACAGGGCCCTCGTACAAATTACCATTCTTTGACCTCTTTTGTGAATCAACTTTCACTAGAACTTCGTAACCAACCTTAAAATACTGATTTACCTTTCTTGGTCTCATTTTATGTGTGGCTATCATAAAAATATTCTGTGCCTTCAACAATACATGTTCTTGATTAATGTATATTAACCTTTCTTCCAAATAGTATTTCCATTGGAGAAAATTCGTAGAATTATGCGTTGTTGAATTTAATAAATTTAATTTTTGGCATAATATCATTACAACATTCAACTGCCGCCCATTATTTTAAAATGTGACGATCATATCACGAATCGTTTTTATAACCCGTTCTGCCAAACCTTCACACTTAAGATCGTATGGTGAAGTAAACACCCATTCGATATTATAAGTTTTCACTAATTCTCTGATCTGACTTTCCTCCGAAACTATGTAACCTACCGAATTTGTCTATCCAGTTGTGTAATAGCACCCGATATATGGTCTCCTTGTCCCCATCTTGCTGAACTGATCAATTATTACTACCAAATAGCAGTTGCGATTCCTTGTTTGTTCCAATTTGTTCCATCGAATTCATTACCGCTCTGAAACTAAAATACTCTGTTTTATTTGTTATAACTTTCCTTTTCATTCATTAATAACAACCTGATAATTAACCTAATCATGTTTGGAATTGTGGGCTTATGGTTTGGATGTTGATTTTAAAAACTTTAGATCCATATGTATATCAAATTTCTTTCCATAGAGATAATACCGAAAATACAAAACGTACTCATATAATAACCTATTCTCTTAGATTACGAGGTAGAGTTGGCATTTTTTGAGTTATCAGAGTTGATTACTTCTAATAATTGCTAATAACCTCTTTCTAGTCACACTAATTCTTTCTCGTGAGGACTTTGAAGTTTTTCACAACCATTTTGTACTTGACTCAAAACAGCACCAATAGCACTAAAAAGCATCCATATCCGAAATAAAGTAATCGACTTTATTTAGAAAAGCCAAAACTGATGCACTCGATAATACCACATATTTCAGTTAAAATATTGTATTGTAAAATGATCAAAAATTGATAAAAATAATAATTAAATTATAAACCGAAGAATATTTATTTGTATTGGATTTTTTTCTATATCAATTTAAACTTAGAGTTTATATATTATTATATATTATAAACTCAAATCTCTCTGTGGACCGCACATAAAAAATAAATAATATATAAATAATAGAAATCAAACATTATAAATTTTATTTAAATAACAAAATAAATAGTTGGAGTTGCACATCTTAATTGGTTTTCCAGATTTATGTCGATTATTGTAATTAATAATTATTATATATCTTTGTTTTTGATATATTTAATTTTAGAATATAAAGCTATACAAACCTATGTTTTTTGTTAATTTCTATTTCATTTTCTATATTCTCTTCTATTTTCTGTTTCGAACTTCTGTTTTCTGTCTTTATCTCGATATTCTATTTGAACGTTTTCGAGGGTCATTGAGAGTTTACTTGATATATTCACAGAGTTCCTTTGAGAGCTTTTCTATTTTTCTGAACTTTGAGCTATTTTTCTGATTTTCAATTGAGTGTTTTCTTTGAGTTTTGGAATTAATTTTAGTGGTCGCTCACTTGGTCGTCATGAGCCACTTAATCATTATCTGGTTATAATCATTAGCTGCTTACTTTTCTTGCACAATAAATATTTGACTTTTGGAAAAATAACAAAAATAATTATTTCTATTTTCTTTTTGAAAATGACCTTAGAATCACTACCTCTTCGCAAATAATTTTTTTTCTCTTGATTGTAATTCCTGATCTTGGGATATCACTTTTTTAGATTTAATTATTTGTTTAAATCGAACTTTTATTTCTATGGACCAATTTTTCTTAATAAATAATTTTAATTGAATGTTTCTTTTTCATTTGATTTTCTCGGCAATTTCTTTAAAATCATCTTATTTTTCGTCTTTTGGTGTTTTATTTACATTTTTGGCTTGTTTCCTCATATTTTTGTATTTGTTTAATTCTGATTAATTGCTAATTTCTGTCCCTCTTCTGTGTTCTAAAGAAAAAAACACATAAAAAATTGTATTTAATACTTTCGCGGACACTCCGATAAAAATTACGATTGTGACTTCATGAAAATAACTATCCGCGAAAGTATACCAATAAAATAATAAAAATTGTCAAAAAAATTTGATTTATAATTATCAATTTGCTATTGATGATAAATATTTTCTCCAGGCCGGTCCGAAAGTCGTCTTTGTTTAACTTCTATGTTAAACACAGGAAAGTAGAAATTTAATCTATTCCATAGCTATTTAGAATAATAAATTGATTTTTATGTGATTTTTTAATATCTTCGATTAAATTGTTTATTTAATAAATAATTCTGTTCCTGATTTTGTGTAATAAAAATTTTTTTAAACATATTTTCAATGAACTCAATTTTTACGAATTATGCTTTTTATAAGATGAATTCAAATCTATTACCGGAAATTGTGAAAAGTGTCTATCCGGTTGCCAGACGTGCTCAAAAGATGCATGTACCAGCTGTAAGACAGATGAGTTAGTTCTAATTTTATAATTTTAACAACATACAATTTTAATTATTCATTTTTATATTAATTTGTAATTAGTAAATTTTTAAAACTTTAATCTTAAACAAGAATCTAATTTGATGTCATTATTAATTTTAATTTATGTGAGTAAACATTTTTAAAATTATATATTATTTTGTTGAAATCATATTGTGATAGTGTAGATATTGAAAAATTTGCAGTGCGTAATTAATCTTTGGAAGTGTTGACATTTCAAAACGTTTTGTGAATTTATTCGAGTTAAATATAGATGAAAGAATGATTGATAAGTATATAATTCTAAGGTACAGTTTCAGGAAGAGTTACTGAAATTACATAAAGATGATGTCGAAGTGCCTATTCATTATCATAAAAGGAGTAATCAACTCTGATAACTCAAAAAATGCCAACTCTACCCGTAATCTAAGAGAATAGATATTTTCTTTACTTCTCTGAAACTTGACATAAAAATGTTCAACACCAAACACAGTGATAACATTAAGTTCGATTTATCTAAAATGATCATGTTTCATGTAAAAAAAATATTAAAAAATAAATTGGATTTAAATTGTTCTTAAATAATTTTAAATAAGTTCAAAGTGACATTAGGTTTAAAATGTTTGAAGTTCCCTGATCTAATTGAATTTCGAAATATAAGATAAGTAAAATAAAATTTTAAACAAGTAAATGATAAGATAAGCCTATACTGAAGAGTGTGTAATAAATGCAAAAAATGCGATAATTGGATTATCATTTCAAATTTCAGGAAATTTAATATTCGAATTTTTTTTCATTTAACACATTGACGGACAGTAGAAACAAGTGACATTTGAAAATTGACACTATATGACGGCTATAGACGCACGTGTCCGTCAACGTGTTAATAGACTTTGCAGACAAGCCTTATCTTATTATTTACTTGTTATTATTATATTATTAGAACATTGAATCTATGCTGCTACCAAAAAATCTATCATTTCATACTTTTAAAATTAAATTCTATTGCTAAATTCATTTTTTAAAAAATTTCCAGTTCTAATACAACTTTCATTGATGAGATTGTATTTGAGCATTTTATGTTAGTTGAATTTGAGAAAAATCATGAAATTATTTTTTGTAAACTTGAAATTACTCATCAAATAATTTATTTTTCCAGATATATTCATCAGAAAATGTGCGTAAATCAGTGCCCTATTGGCTACTTTAATTCTTCTCGTTTAAATTTGTGCTTACCTTGTTCTGAGTTTTGCAATTTCTGCAATAGTAGCACAACATTTCGTGAATGTAGCGGCTGTTCTAACAATAACGCGTTATGTGATCGAAATTGTACTATTGGGTTAGATTTTATCTTATCTTTATTAAGTTTTATGAATTATTTAATTTTATCAATTAAAATTTTTTGTTATTATTTCTATTGGAATCAGCATATATTGCATTTTATGGAAATCTAAGGCATTTTTATGGAATGTAATTTTTGGTCTATTCTATTTTTTAACAAACACATCGTTTATATTTTACAAGAAACGGGTGTTTTGATTAATTTGAGTACATTTAATATATTAATTCAAAGTTCTCAAATCAATGATAAAATCAAATTCAAGGAAATGATATTTACATCAAGCCGGTAAGTTAAAATTACGCTTTCATCAATAGTTGCTCAAATGCTGCTATAGCAGTATCTGCTAAACTGTATACCGTTAAATATTTAGGATAATTTTAATATACAATTGAAAAAAATAGCCAGCAAACATAAAGATAGAAAAACTACCATGTGTAAGACAGAGTACGTGTGAACGTGTTTGTTTGCAAGATTCTAGTTTCTATATATCTCAATAAAATGATATAAGAATTTTTTATATTACTACACTAAAGAATTTGTATATTTTTGCTTATACTGATAGGTTTTATTTAATTTTTCCGATATTTTTTATTTAGTGTCCCACGAACGATAAAAGTTTGGCAGACATTGTGCTATAGCAATGGTTTCAAAATTTTATGTTACAGCCTTTTATTTAAAAAAATATATTTTATTTTATATGATTTTTTCAAATTTTTAAATGGTAAATTATGTATGTGTTAAAGCATAAACATCTCGCTATATTGCATACTTTAGTTAGATATAGTGTATTTTATTATTATTATTTCATACATTATCTAATTAATGTATACATTGTCTAAATTTATGCTTTAACTGTAATATATATATATATATATATATATATATATATATATATATATATATATATATATATATATATATATATATATATATATATATATATATATATATATATATATATGTCGTAGGCAAATGGTAATTTTAGGAAAATCCACGAATCCACATACTCAGACTTAACAACAAATTGCAAATGCATGGAATATATAAGGATTATCAAACATTTGCATGTCAAATTATTTAATTAACACACACTATGAGTCATTGACTTCGTTAAAGGTAAAATTAAAATTATAATTCTCGGTTGGTACAGAAAAATTCTTTAAAATATTACATAAATATATTATTTTACTTTTTAAGATTTTTAATTTTATTAGTAAAATTTTCTGCGCAATTATTTATAAACTAGGTTTAACCCATTAAAAATCACGGGGTGAATCAGTGATAACTCTCACATAAAGATAAAACACAATTTCAATTATTTCAAATTAGTATTAAAAATACGTGTACAAATAAAATAAACAATTTTAATTTAAATAATCGCAAAAAAAATATTAAAAATATGCGTACCGACTATGTACTCAAAAATGTATTTCGAAAGTTATTGTAACAGTTCTTTAATTACAATATTTTGAGTAAAAAACTTTTCAGGTATAATATTAATTGTCGTTGCTAGGTGATTGATATCACAATGTTACACATCACATTCATTCATACGTTAGCTAATTATTAATATTCATTTATAAAATTATTCTAAGGTGGTTTTGGAACAACTTTACAAACTCTTGCCAAAAATGTCATTTAACTTGTCATATGTGTAATGGAGCCACTGATCAAGATTGTACGATTTGTGCACAAAAATCTGAATCTTTATCCACCGGAAGATGTTTAAAAAGATGCCCAGTAAAAGAATATTCAATGTCATTTACGTACCAAAACATGTGTATTCCATGCCATTCGTCTTGCGAAAATTTTTCGTGTAACTCAAGTAATAATTCTTTAGTAAATATTAGTTATTTACAAATCTATTCTTATAAATAGTCACTGGGAGATGTCTTAGTTGTCCACATGGACATAGATTACATTCAAGTGGAATCTGTCAGCGTATAATAACATGCGCGATTGCAGAATTTTGGCACTCAGATCAAGTTTAAAAAATTTCTGAATTTAACCAGTAACCTTAATATTCCATTAGCATAAATGCGTAAAATGTGATTCCTCTTGTCGTAGTTGTCATCAGAATGGAACATGTACCAGTTGTTATCGGAATTTTTGTTTAAATCCTCGTCGGGCTACTTGTAACAGGTGCTGTAAAGTCTCTTCTATGAACAGAAATTGTTCTCAATGTAAAATTGGTCGAGGTGAGATAAGTATAAAATATCCTTATTACTAAAATCGTCTATCTTCATATTGATCTGTTATTTATGATTTTGTTTATCTTTATTCTTTCAGACAAATTTATAGTCCTACAGATACAATACTGTAGCAAACTAACTTCTTCTACGTTATATATATATATATATATATATATATATATATATATATATATATATATATATATATATTAGGGTGGAGTGAAAATTTTTTTTTCTTAATATCTTGTTTGGATAGCTATAAAAAACTTGGTAACACATGCAATTAGTAATGTGGCAAACAATTAGACAATTTAAAGCATATCTTGAGGTTCCACAATTGACCTAAAGTATAGGCATATTTCGATAAAAAAGCAATAATCTTTAAAAAAAACATTTTTTTATAAGTAACATATTTATGTTATGGTTTAACTTTTTAACAGTCTGTACATAACATTACAAGTAATAAGAACCATATCTGTGAAGGGAAACCACATGCAAACTGTCTAACATGTTTTTATAACTACAAATGATGTTGGGCTTTGGTGTCCAGTTTTGGCATTTTCGATCTCGATTCCAAGCGTGCTCTAATGAATCCATCGCGTTTTTCTGGACCACACACCATTTCGGATGCTTCTGTCACTAGCTTGATATGTCTCTCTACTGCCTGGGTGTGACAAAGATAGCGGGCGAAATCCAGTCTTGGCGTTTCTTCTTCCCGGATCATGGTTAACAAAGTATCTTCGTCAATGTCCACTACGATTGGAGGCTCTGTGATCGGAGTTTCTGCCAATCGATCATGTCTATGTAGCTAGTAGCTTCAAAGTTGATTACTGGCACGCAGAAAGATCTAACTGAAGTCGTACGTTTCTGCTTTCTGGATTTCAGTATGCGTCGCAGAGCTAACTCGCGTATATCTGATCTTTCATCGGTAAGCATCGCAAGCAACAGATTTTCTTGATGACTAAAGAATGCGTTGCGTTGAATTACCGGGTCAACAACTTTCTTCAGCTCGTCTGTGAGGTAGCGTGATTTCAGTATCGTACTGTGGACATGTCGAGCGCCGTCTTTACACGAAGGGGTATTCTTTATTTCAAACCATGCAGGTGCATAAACTGTTACGATGAAGGTAGCAAGCGTCTTTAGTTCATCCGACGGGCTTCTTGTGGCAACATACAGACGTAGTATGCGATTAGCCGTGGTTAACCATCTCGAATGGTTGATAAGACCAGGATTGCGAAGTGAATGGTCGACAGGACAAATACCAACACTTACAGCAGTACACAAATCGAACAGGTATTTCTGATCTGTACTTAAATCGTCGGAATTTGCACTTGACGGTAGAACACAGTTTATCGGCATGTAGTCAACGATGGGAAGCTTCTCACAATTCAACAATGACTTTCCAATGGGACCAGAAAATCCTTTTGGACCATTGGTAGGTCCATCAAGATACTGAAACAAATGTCTTAACGGTAATTTGTTTGCATGCAACTGACATACGAACCACTGTAGCGGTCTGTGTAACGTCACTTCAAGTAATCGAATGATGCCTCCTCGAATGCCCGTATTAGTGGCTGTCCCATCACAACCTTTTGCTTTTATGCCACTCGTGTCAACATTTCTTTTATTCAAATATGCAATCAACTCAGCCGTGATAACTTTGCTTGACCCTGCAGTTGGTGTAATGTGACCGAAATATGTAGCTCCTGGTTCGGCTATAATCGATATATGTTCTTCAGTTATTATTTTCCGATGAAATTTACCATCGCATTCTTTAATTTGGGTCATTGTATTGTCTTTTCTGCCATCAAAATATAACCCAGTGATTGTGTTACTGACTTCGGCACATAATGCGCCACGCTTATTTTAAAGTTGGTTGTGGAACCTCAAGACATTATTTAAATTATTGTTTTTCTTTACAGAGTACTTCATTGGACCTCATAGCAAGTTTTTATAACTATCCAAAGTCTACTAAGTCAAAAAATTTTTTTCGGTCATTTTCACTCCACCCTAATATATATATGTGTGTGTGTGTGTTTGTGTGTAGATATTATTTTTAAAATACAATTTATTATGATTAAAATAAAATATTTTTCTAGAGCTTTGTCTAATAGAAGAATCTATCAATATTCCCACACTTATAATTTTTAGACATCCAATACAAACCATTTTACTGACCATAGCTAGTTTTATCCTGATGTATATGCTTATAATTTTATATTTTTATTCTGCAAATGTCGTACAATTTTTCAACCGCAATCACTATATTCCTGATTCTAAGTTATTGGTTCGATACAGGAAATTAGAAAATCTAAACGACGATGAAATCTGTGAAGATTTAGACAGTAGTGATGATAATAGCCAATTTTCGGATAAAGTCCAATACTTAAACTTACCGAAATCATTGGATAGATCTGTTACATTAGAGACAATAAATGAACGCAATAATTGTGATCCTATTAATTGAAAATTGACTGCATAAATTTACAGCATTCAATCAGAAATGGCAATGTCAATGAAAAGAATTGATGAACTGGAAAACTTAAATTCCAATATTTAAATAAGTTTCAATATTTGTAACTTTAAATTTTTACCAAGCAATGCTTTATATATTCTTTGTATCGTAATTGATTCTTCATTATTTATTGATGCGTTACACTGTCTTTCTATTTTTTATTGTCAAGATACTTTACTGTGTAAATATTTATTTGTATATTCTTGTTTTTGAATGTTTTCAATCATATTTTTCCAATATATTTAATGAAAATTTTATGCCAACTTATTTAAATTTATGAATCAACTGATTTGGACGCAAAAATAAATGTTGAATTTTGATTAGGTTTTGAACACGGTACGAACACAACTTTTAATTTGGCTTAAAATCCAAAAAACGAAAACAATAAAATCATGAAACAAAAATAAATAACGAAGTTAATACAAATTCGACGATAAATGAAAATAAGAATTACAAGTAAAATATTTATAAAAAATAACTTATAAAATACAGTATCTTTCGGTTATAATAAAGTGCAGATTGTATGCAAAATTCATCAGGAATTGTCCAATCTGTCACACAGTTAACAATGCATTTTGTTTTTGCCTGCACATTACAAACAGTAAATGGGTAGAAAATATGATGATTTAAACGACGAAAAAGAAATTTTTGTTCATACATTCAACGAGACCTAAGGCTTTATTATCAAGCCAGTACTAGGGTCAGATCCACCAATTAGTTACATGACTGTTGCATTCACGACTAGGCACCCGTGGGGATCTTCCACGTTGGCTCTGTACAAAGTCAACGGATAACATAAGGCAGGTGAGCACCTGCGTTAGTACTACTCCCTCATGTATTTCCTGTCCGTGTCCTGGACTGCCGTTGGAAGGTGTTACCAAATCGGTATCAAACGCTTAGTGCTCCAGTTTTGTGGAAGAGTCGTTCACCGAAACAAGAACAATAAGCCATTACTTCATACATAATAACACCTAGTAAACAATAATAATAAAGAGATAACATACCGAAAAATAAAACATCTGAATTAAAACTTAAAGAAACACGAAAACTGACTCAAATACAACACAAAACTACAGAAATAAACTCGAATAATTGTAAAAGGTAGTGAGAAAAGTTAAAGACAAACTTTAGAAAATCTAAATTAAAGAAAATTCTAGGCGAAAAACATAGAACAATCCATAAAATTGGCGAAATCCATCATGGCCGCCTTTCGATACAATAGAATCTAAGAAAAATAAATAATTTAGTCTAAAATATAAAAATCTTAAAAAATAATCCATAGAAAACGACTTTAAAATAAGAATTAGAATAAATTTAATATGGAATGTTCTGGAAATGTCCAAATCTATCATGGGGCTAAGTTAATAAAAAATAATTCAAAAATAAAAACAAAAATTATGGCACCAAAAATCGATGAAAATTAAGAATCGAATGATCTAGAATTAAAAAGAATTCAAGTTTGTTTTACTCCATCAATGCACACACACGCACACCAAAACCCAGATATATACCGCCACATTTCTATCACAAGTTATAACGTTATGCCAAAAAAATTTTGTTTCTTAATTCGAATTTTGCAGAATCACTGATATCTGTTAAAAATGTTCTTTTATGTATATTTTCATATTGTTGGTCCCTTAGGGGTGTTTCATTTTTAAATGGTTTAGGGGTATTTATGGATCTTTTCAGCGGACTCATTCCTAAACGCCTTAATGACTATTGTCTTTAAGCCATTTGTGTACCCATGGCGATGACCATCTTGGTACACTACACA